>VWZN01009488.1:624087-639644 GCA_013396955.1 Regulus satrapa
GCGCCCGGCGGGGACCGCCGCTCCCCGTCCTGATCTCCAGGAATTCGTTTGAGAAAAAACAAACCCAGACAAAACCAGTTACACTAACTCTAGTTTTCAACCTTCTCCTCGGTCTTAAAAGTATTTTTAAAAGGGATACAAACCCGTAAGAGCAAAACCCGACTGTATTTTACCGAATGAGAGAAATGACTGGAAGTGCCACACAAACCCCTTTCTTTTTACACATACAAATAGTGGTTAATGATACAACACAGCTTCAGATCGGTAACAAATCTTTAAAGGGGGTGCGGAAATAAACAAGTACTAATTTATGCTGCTAAACCATCCTTAAATAAACACAACCGGGTAGGGAGCCTAGAGTGAGATTAACCTGAAATTAAGCTGTATTCAAGTCAAATGCTAACAACGGGAACCTGAAACCAGCATAGATCACAAGCTCTATCAAATATATGTTGGTTTTTTGTTCTTTTTTTATTTTGGTACTTCCTCTGCCACCTAAAATTACAGTCTGCTTTTTACACTAAAATGCCTAAAATATTTACACAACCATCTTCTAATAAAATAACAGTTAAATATTGAAAATAAGATTTTTCTCATAAAATATGTTTTCTGTATGTACACATTTTATCAAAGAGGACTAGATCCAGTATTGAATAGTTCTCCATCATCAACCATCAGCAAGAAAAAAAAGCTTTCTGAAACAAAACTATGTTCAACTCACGTACAAATAGGCAGAACAGCACATTTAACATCAGCCAGTGCAACACTTAATAATGACAAAGTCAATGTTTGAGGCCTAAGTACTGCTTAGGAAATGTGCATTTCTTTTTTTTTTCCTTTATGAATAACTTCTTTGGTTATCGTTGTTCTATTATATTCTTGGCTGTCCAATAAAACAGCACCCAATTAATGTTACTTAACCAGGCATATATGTGTGTATATACATATCTATAGATACTAAGTTTAGCACAAGTCCTGTCCAACTGTTACTAAAAAAGTGCCACTGTAGATTCTTTAATACAGAGCTGCTCTTCAGAATCAAGCCCTTAAGTTTCTACTGCATTTCACTCAGTTCTTCAAGCAGAACTCTGATTTCAATCATCATTTTGCTTACACAGTTTTTAAGCACCAGGAACCTGAAAACCTGTCCCATTTTCCAGCATACCACCTTTCTCACAGAAATCCTTGAAGAGCAGAATCTACTCTTCAGCACCGTTTCTAACAGAGGCTCCTGAAAGCAAACGCATTTTTAATGCTCAAAAAAGCCTCCACTTTGGAAACCACCAAGACTTGCACTAACTATGAGATTTTTTGTCAATGGGTCTTGTTGGTGGTTACACAGCTGAGCACCCAGCCTGCTGAATCTGGGTTGCATATGGCCCCTGTAAAATGTCACAGCATGGACAGGGACTGCTGGGGAATGTGCTGGGTGGTGGGACTTGAAGGAATGAAAAGGCTGCTGCTGCCTGATCTCCTGAAGCTTAAGGGTAAAATGACTGAGAACATCACCTCTTACATGACAGGAGTGAAATTCCACCCACTGGTCAAACCCTACTGCGAAAACCTCTGGAAACCCCCCCCAAAACACTAAAACAACCACGTACACAGGAACTTCACTAACCAGAAACTGAGAATTTATTTCCATTCTCCTGAAGGGTTGTTCCTTAGTATCAGAGCATTCAACCTTAAGTAGAAACTTGAGGTCATTTGGCTTCACATATTTGGCTTTGACAGAGAAGGCACCTCTCTCTATCAGTGGGTCTCACAGGTTCTGAACTTGTGTGGTCCAGTAACTCCTATAAAAGTGCCGTGATTTACCCTCATTTTGCATAGTTAAAAAAGGATCCCTCTGATTCTGATGAAGATATTAGGAATATGGCAAAAAGAACCCAATAAAATAAAACTCAACCCATAAAAAAACCTCAAAGAAACCTGAAGCCTGGAAGATTTGAAACAAGTCTTATAAAATATTTTATAAAGTTAACAATACTTCTTTCTCTACTGTGCAAAATTCACAAGAAAACCAGTGCTGCTGTCTGTGAGAGCTCTGCAATCAGCATTCATATTATGTAATTAATGGTCCACTCAACCTAATTCCAGTTCTTCCTTAATTATTTTATTCTGCAACATACAATTTTTTTCAATATCCTGATTAATCAGATAACCAAATCTAAATTTATAATAAACTGTGTTCAAGTGTCCAGCATGTAGATCTGAATCTAAGGGAGGAGAAATAGTCATTAAACAGCAACATCAACTCACCTTTGCATCATGTTTATAATAAATAAACAGCTGACTTTGATGTGATGAAGAAGACTGAAAATAGCACAAGAATAGCACATTACACCTAGTTGCTGAAAGCATATCAGTCTCTTTTTCAGTGGCAAGAATGCTTCCCTGTGTTTGCCTGGTGAGAGAGCAAGCATTGCTCAAGCACATGCTCCTCTAAAACCACCGAGATGGCTATTCCACAGTGTGATTTATTGTCACAGGACAATATTTCCAGTGCAATCTGATTACCGAGGCAGCGTTCCTGACTCAGTGCTCCCATCAGAGGATGTGAACCACAGAACAATCGTTTTCCTTCTTCAATCTTTGAAATTAGGTCATTTTAAAACCAGCAGATGAAAACCTTGCTAAAATGGAAGGTCTAAAATGTCCTGTGTAACCAAGACAGAACTGAAAATCAACTGCGATATTACTTCCACAGTTAAACCAGATTTTCTTTTTTTTCCTCCATCTTGCTTAAAATGGCAGCACAATGACAAATAATGTAATTGTATCTTTAAGAGAGATGACATTTACTCTCTAGAAGATGCTGGAAATGATCCAATATAGGCAAAAAAATGTTTCATCAGAAGTGTGTGAAATTTATTTTTGTATGTAATTGGGGTAAAATGAAACTTGGAAGAGTTAAAGACTAAAGATTCTATCAGGACCATCTGGTAGGAACTGATAGCAGAACCATGAACTTCTGTAATTAGTGGCCTTGGAAGTTATCAGCAAAAAGAGCTCACATAAAAACACCTTATAAGAATATTTGTACCAATTATTTATTTCTTCCCCCAAGACACAAATTAATAAAAAAAAAAAAGGGAAAAAAGCAGATTTCTTTTTTTCTAGACCTGGATAAAAGAATTATAATTTTCAACAGGTAGTTTACAATCAGTGGAAATAAACAGGCAGTCCAGGTTTCCTGATTGATCCATTCAGGGTGTGCTCAGTAGCTGTCTATCAAACAACTTTATTTACAACTCAGCATCATCCTGCAGTAGATCTGGATCTTCATCATCCAGTAAGAGGTCAGCATCCATGACTTCATTCTCTTCCATGACATCACCCAGATCCGGAACAACATCATCATCAACGTCACCAACATTTTCAACATGTTTAACCAAATTCATGTGATCCAGAGGGATCAAACTATGCCCAGCTGGCCCAGTAGTTCTTGCAATAGTGGCTGCCATTTCTGCTGCCACAGCAGCTTTCTGAGCCTTCTGCCTTTGATGTTCTTCTTGTTGTCTGTGAGTCTTCATATGAGCATTGCGGCTTTTGATTTTGAAAAAGACCCTAAATTTTAAAGGGAAAAAAAATCAGATTAAAATGCACCGCTTTTGATGAAATGAGCCAAAAAAGACTCAACAACTTATCAGTACATTTGCTTCCTTGTCCTGAAATAGAAGTCAGTGAATTCTGCAATGCCATGGTGCGAATTTCAGGGACATATTACCACATTTATACATCCTGATGGTATGAAAATGGCCTACTCTGATTTTTGCCAGAGGTAGTTTGTAACTCCCACACCTGCTTCAGTATCTATGCACATCCTAATTTTTCCTCTATTGGTTTCACAACCATCTTGCACAACAGGGAAAATACGAAGGATTACCATGTTAGGACGGACAAATGCAAGCCCAGAAACACAGACAAAGTTGCCCACTGTCCCATCCAAATCTGTGATGAAGCAGGAAGCTGAAATGTCAGGTGTAGAAATTCTAGCAGGTAAGTGGAAAACAGGAGTAAATACTGCAGGGGCATCCAAAATGACACGCAAACATATCTCTGACAGTTTCGGTAAGAAAACGCACCACCTACGGCTAAAACTTCTTCCAAGACAAGCAGAGCAAAAGACAAAGTTTGTTCAAAGCACTGCCGACCTGGAATCTAAACAGGCGAAGGCGATGCTGTACTGCAGACAGTCACACTTACTTGCCACACTCCTTGCAAGGAAAAATTGTCATTGGGTCGGTCTCGCCGCTTGTTGTGCTGTGGGCAGGTGAGCTCTTGATGGAGCAGTATCCGCTCTGTGTACCAGATTTCTGCTTGGTGCTGGGAATGGTGCAGCGGGTTTTCATCACCTGGTTCGTACCTCCGTGAATGCGAGCATGGCCGTTCAGTGCCTGCCGGGAACTGAACACCTGGCAGGGAGTGGGGAGGAAAACAAAAAGACAACATGCACACAAAAGAATGAATGCCAAGGAATCACAAGGAAACACTGGAACTGCAGAAAGTAGGATGCGGAATGCATATAGCAACAGAACAAGTGTACCATGTACTCGCTCAAATGGTGCTTGCTTTCAGCAATATCCCACTACAGCTGAATATAGTCACAGTAAAACAAAGCAGTGAGCTATCCTGTTATTAAAGCTGTGTAACCTAACTGGAGTTGTTGCCATATAGTATTTCTAACAGGTACATCATCTCAGAATTCAGATTTCTGTACACATCAAAGAGCTTATATTTTGTGGGAATTAAAAGCAGTCAAAATCACAATTCACTAGTTTACACGTAAGGACCGCCGCCACCCTCTTCCCCTTAAGTATACCAAACACACGTACAGCACCACAGTTTGGCATTTCACAGGTGAAAGAGGATGAAGACAGTGAAAGACCCTGAACGGCAGGTAGATCTATAGGTCCAACAAGAGAGATTGCTGGTGGGTCAGGTGACTTCTGCATTTCCCTTTCTTCCTTTCTGTCTTCTTCAATCTCCTCATCTTCCTCTAACACGTCCTCTTCTCCACTTGTCTAAAATAGACAGCATATTTAAGGAACATTAGAAATATGGTCGAAGACAGCACTGCATAGTAGGACATACACAGGTCTGGAACAGCCTGTTGTTTAGTCATGTGTGCTTCCCAATATCAATATATCGTCACATCCTGAATGAACTTCTGCTCTTACTGGAGCTATCACCCCTTAATGGATAAGATATAGCACATACAGCCTCTCTGCAGTGCTCAAGACAGCCTCCATATGTATTATGGAGCTGTGGCTCCAAAGACAGAGAGATGCCAGGTGCAGTGTTGTCTCCTCCTGCCATCAGAAAGGCCATGTATGCTGTACTTGTAGACAAGTTACTTTAACAAAACCCAAAACAACCAACCAAAAAAACCCAACCCATACACCAACACATCCCAAGTGGTATTTGTACTGGAATGTTAGAGCAGCCTGTAGGAGCACACATGGGCAGAGGCATAATTTACAGAGCTTTCCCTGAACTACAGTTAGATAATGCACTTTATCTGGCTGCAGTCCAGCCACCAAGTCTTGGTGTAGCTCAGGTCACAAAATATTCACACAGAACATAATTTAGAGTTATGGAATAATTTCTATTGGAAAATACCTATGTCACCTAATTCAATCTCCTCCCCAAAACAAGTCAGAAAACTAAGTGTTAAACTTTCTCATCTTCTTTTAGACTTACCAAGCATTCATCTCTTTTCTTCTCTAAACGCGTCCTGTGTTTCCGTCCCAAACGCAAGATTTTCTTCCAGGTATAGTAGTATTCCACACATTGTGCAACTGTCTTAGACTTAACCTGGAGTTAAGGAATTACAGAAATAGTCCAGTCATAATTTTTTGCTTTCATTCAACACAATTTTAATATATTCCAAGAGGAAGGCTTTATTCCTCTAACATTCAAATGGAGGGAAAAAAAAGGCAGTTTGACTACAACAGGAATACTCTTGTAGAATAATTATCTTAAATTTTTTTTCAGTCAAATTTGCGTTGACTTTTTCAACTTCAGTAGATTTCTCTGGGATTCTCTGAACTCCAGACAGAAAATGACTTAGAATATACTCTTGTAGCTCAGTTGTACAGTATAACTGAGAAATCTAGGACTTAAGATTGACTCACATAAATCCACATTTTTCAACATTTGAGCTAACAAGTAGGCTATTGTGCCCTGAGATTTATAACCTTGTCTTTTCTGCATTGTGGCAGAACATGAAAAGCAAGCCCAAACATGTTTTTTCTTTATTAACAGGTTCTAACCCTTTTTGTCACCAGGCTCAATGCCAGTGACTCTGGTACCTTGTAACAAACTATCAGAAAACCCCAAGATGGTAATGGAAAACCATACCTGTCTCACACATAAAATGCCACGATTCGGATTCCAGGTGTGAAAGCTTTCGCAAGAGGAACAACTTCTATTTGTTTATAACTATTTTCTACTGGTATCTAATGCACAGATACACCCAATGAATGAATATACCACTTCTATATAGTTCTTGTAACCACTGACTGCCTCTATGTCTACAATCAGCTGGGCTGGTACTGGAGAGAAAATGAAGAGGAACAGAATAGAGCAAAAGGAAAAAAAAAAGAAACCCCAGCAATTGAGAGAAAAGAAATAACCTTACCATTTTCTGTACAAATATGAAATCTTTGCTGTAGGTGGACAGTGCCTCTTTGAACAATCTCCTTTCTTGATGTGTCCATTTGTCGGACCCTAAAAAGAGAGTGAAGTCACTATGAGCAATAAAAACTTACCACCTTTATGTTGATGCTGTCTGTATCTGAAATGAGAACCGGGAAGTCTCAAGCACGTGAGTGATTGCTGTAACCCAAATGCAAACATGACTGTACTGACTCAGACCTAAAGTCCATCTAACCACCATTTTGTCTCCAGCAGTGGTGACAGGCAGTTGCCTAGGAAACAGTAAAATCAGGGCAAGCAAATATAATGCCTCTCCCTAATTTTTCCTAACCTCTGACCATGTCTGGCACAGGGGATTTCCTAAGTCTGTTGCAATTTGCTTATTTAGTAACTACCCTTGTAAGTGCTGAGCCACTCTTTCTTTCAACCAATTAAAATTCTAGTACCAAAAACATCATTTGCCAAGGAGTTTCACAGATCAGTGGACCCTCTGCATGAAAATACTCCTCCTTTTCTTGTTTCCTGGCTCCCAGTAGCTTCACTGGGATGACCCTTCAGTCTTTAAGTGGAGGAGAAAGTGAACCCAACCTTGACCATCACCTCCATGCTATTCAGAATTGTGTGCCCTTTCTATCACTCCCAAACCTTTGATCATTACTGCTGTCCCACTCTGAACCTTTTCCAGTACTAAAACATAAAGACAAGAGGATCAGAAAGACACACAGAAGTCCACATAAAATCCAGACTTTCACAGAGGTATCATCATGTTTTCCATCCTCTTAATGCGTGACTGTTTTTTTAGCTGTTGTAAAACACAGCCAATACTTTCTTAGAACTAGCATTACAATCCCAAACTTTCATTCTAATTGAGAAGTACCACCACAAAGATGATCATTTCCTATGTAAGGCTTGAATTCTTTATTCTCATGTATGCCACTTTACATTTGATGACACAGAAACTCATATATCCTTCTGTTCTCTTCTTGCAAGGTCCTTTTGTAAGATCCTTTTGCAGCTCTTCCACTTGCATGGTTTGGGATAAGACATTGCAATCCTCAGTGGCAGAGGTCACAAGAAGGTAGAAACTGTAGCAATGTGCAATATGCACAAAGTGGTTTTTATAATTTAATGGAAACTGTATATGAAACTTCTGAATATTGTTATTCTGTGTTTGGTCCCCTGGCCTAACTGCCCATGAAAATGTGAAATCAATATTTAAATTGAACTGAATTTATGCTTTCTCAGTATGAGGCAAACAGAAGGAACACAGGATTGTTCTGCTGCGTCAAAACAGCGTTCGGTTTGTTAGGAGTGGGCAGCATTACTTACATTAAAGGAAGGATATGCAAGAAATCATGAAGTGGATGCCTTTGAAATGACTTACACTATGCAAAGATTCTACTTCAGTCTGAGAATTTCTGAAACATTTAAAACTTTTATGAAAATAAATCCCTAATATTCCTGTCAATGTTACTACTCTCCATAGAAATACTTGACTCTGATTTCAATTGCACTGATTTCAATTAACTTGGGTCTTGGAACCAGACATGGCATTGAACTCTACAGGTTATTTTGTCTAAAAAAAAAAAAAAAAAAGCAATCTTATTAACTGCAAATGCTTTGTTTTTCAGCATCAGCTCCCAGGCTTACAAACTCAGAGCAGGTATCTCATTACTCCTTCATATGCTGAAAACTACAAAATTAACTTTTCTGCAACCTGTTTTCTGTAGGCTCTTCCAGTACTGGATATAAGCATACATTAGTTATTTCCACAGAGATTTACACTTAAAGCTCTCTTAAGCATCAGAGAAAGGCACTGGCTTCAAGCCATGAGTTTTACTTACTCTGTTATCATCCAGAAATCTTTCTGCTGACACACTGCCTTCTCCCAATCTGAACCAGCATAATTCCCTTCTTGCAGAAGCTGTCACTTGCATTTACCCTCCCTTTGTGCAGGGGTAAATTCATTCATCTGTCCAGGAGGCTACTCTATTATACCTAAACATAACTTTAAAAAGCATGACAACACCGGGAGAGATTTTCTTTTTTTCTGGTCCTTCTGCTCTCCTGCCTCTACCCCACCCTCCAAAAAAAGACAACACAATAAAAATAACAACACAGAATCACTTCCATGAACTAGTTTTGTTGTACACATATGGAATATTTGGGCCTTGCATACTTTCCCCAATAGCTGTGGTATTAGCAGAGACCCTTACAAGATTATGCGGGTTAATTGGAAGTAACCTAATTAATAGAATAAATCCTGTGTAGGAAAAGAAACAGAAGAAAAGCTGTTTTTAACTCTGGTTGCTGGGAAACCACTCTTGCTCTTGTTAGCTTGAGGGAGATATAGAGAGCGTGCATAGAGAGAGATCTGCAATGCAGCAAAAAGAATTTGGGGCTGTAGAATACAGATCAAATTTTAAAGCTGATCCTTATGTTTAGATATTTATTCTACATTTTGTTTTACCTGCCATACTGTTTTTGCACTGATTAACTAACATTAATATCTTCTACTCACTTGTGTGCTTTGGGCCCAACTTGTGGGTTTCAAGGGGGCTACATGTACACCCAGGAAGCCCCATGGAGGGGTAACTACACATAACATATGCTGGGTCTGAGCCATAACCCTGTCACACAGCACATACAAGAAGCCTCTGGAGTGCCTGAAGTGTCCTAGAGATAGACAGAGACAAGTCAGAGACTGTCTCTCCTGCAGTTCCCACCGCAGAACTTTGGACCTGAGAAACTACACTGTTTCTCAGGAGAAGGAAGGAGAACAATTCAAGTGTTTGCAACAGTGCCCCTCTTGTATTAAGTGTGTGCTCCCTCTCTCTTCCTAAAACACCAACCTGACAGATGGCAAAGTCTTAGGACAGAGATTAGGATGTTCTTCCAAGGAGCCCTGGCTCAGCATGTCCAGCTCTCTTGGCACACAACAGAAAATCCTCAAGTTTTACAAGTGGCTTCCTTCACAAGCCAACAAGTTTCAAAGGTGAGCTATTTGCCTGTACCCTCATTCAAAGGCAATGCTATGGATGAGTTTGGGTATCTGCTGTTTGTGGTACTCTAACAAGTTAATTCTTATGAGTAAGTGGTATGCTCTGTTTCAGTGTATTCCACCTTTAAATGTGGCAAGTCTGAGAGCCGTGATTTCAGAGTATGGAGCAGAAAACATGAAGTTATCCTAAAGTGATGCCACTTGAAGTCATATTAAAGCTATTCACGCACTAGATTGTGAAAAAATCTCATATGCCTCGAGTGGCTGATTATCAATCAGAAATAAACTGTTATTCAAGAGTTGCTGCACAGTGCTAGAGCAATGCTGTCAAAATAAGTTGCAATCACATGTTGCATGCAAGAGCCTTAGAAAGTAGTGCTTTGTCCTGTTATTTTATGGCACTTAAATCAAGACTGGTGAGATTTTATTTCATGCTGTGATAAGCACAATCAAACTTTCTTTCCTGCTTAGGAAATAGGGATTGAAAGGTGTCTGCAGGTTTCAGTGCTAGTTACTAAGGATTAGCATCATCTCATGTGAAAGATTAAACAAAACAGAATGTTGGCTTCCCCCTGAATCCCAATGAATTCTTTCTGAAACTACTGTGAAGTTGCTTTAGTAAAGGCTGTTCCTCCTCTGCCACAGAGGCAGAAAATTCTTATCTGCTCTGCTAATTCGACTGTTTACCGATGAAGAAGCTGTGGGATATCTCTTTATCTTTCCTCACGCCCTTGAACTGTCTCACGCATATGATTTGGTGTCATCTCTTCAGGCAAGAGACCCTGATCAAAGTTCCTGGCCAGTGTCCTCCTTCTCCATCCATTCCCATGTCCACCCTTTGGACTGCAACAGAGCTGCTATGAAAGGCACCAAGCAACTCCCTCGGAAAAAAACCAAAAACCTGATGTTCACCCATCAAACACATTTCTGTTCTTGTTCTCAGGCCAAGGGGTTAAGGGGCTGCTTTACAAAGACTTCTTATTACTTGGAAGTCTTTCCAGTGAGCTGCTACAGCCGGGAAGTAGACTGCTTCTATACTTACCTTGCACAGTGACTGTAACTGAAATGAGTACATGACCTTGGACACTGTGATTGACCGATCACCAGAACACTCCTCTTGGCTCATTTCCTATGGAGCCTGAACTGGAGATGAAGTTCTAAATGTCTTTTGTAAAACCCTGTTCTGTGTCTCAGCAGTTTTTAGCCAATACAAAGCATGAAGCAATAACATGGGGGGCTGCAGAGGAGAGATATTTGCTATCCCTGCTCAGGTGACACAACTGAAGCCCAATGGCTTACCACCATATTTGTATCTCACTTCTGTTTCACAGAACCACAATGCATTTCTTGCTGCCTTTTATGAAACAAGTCACCAACCCAGACGTTTTTGACTAGATCCCCACAGAGAGGCTCTTTAAGCAGCACTAAGATCCTAGTGAGAGTTACAGCACTGCCTTTTTGGAAGCATGCTTATGATTATCATATTCATTTATTGTATACCATCACCTCGGAAGAAGCAAGCAGGATGGCAGATTGTTTGTGTGCCAGAAAATTAAGACATTAGTGATACTAAATTATAAATTGCAAATAGCAGCAGTTTTAAAAGGAGATGAAATTGTTAAACTTGAGTTTAGAAGAGAAAAATAATCACCTGAAGCAGTTTTAAATCCGCAGAATCCTACACAGCAATATGGATGCAAAGCTTCTGTACATTGTCAATCATATATAAACTGCTAAACTTGCAAAAACGGCTCTGGGAGTACCCTTGGATCTGTCCACATCATCTCTATTAAATGCTGCCATCCCTGCAGCAGACACCAGAGAGTGCAACGTGATCCCATGCTCCAGCCTGGAGTGCCAGGCTTGGACTGTGTAACAGATAGAAAGATCTCAAGGAAACCTACCAGCATAGTGGTAATTTGACAAAGGATGACACTTCAATCTCACTGGCTTTCTCAACAGCAGCTTTTCAAGAGCAACCTAAATGAAAAAGCAGGGAAAAACAGAATTAGGAAAAGCAATCAGCTGTGGCATAAAACTGCATTTAGAAGACTATTTGGCATGAGGATATGAATTAATTTTCTGTCTTTTCTCTTTCCTGTCATATAAAATCACATCGAATTACTCTGAGGTCCATTAACACTGTACCTCACAGAAGAGCACCTAATGTGCACCTGTCCTGCCTTAAAGAGTGCAAATGTGACTATTACTTAGCAACTTCCAGCTCTTTCCCTCCCTTCTAATTGCCACAAACAAATACATCTATGTGTTGGCTTGATAGTGTTGATTAATACTAATATTTAATGGTTGGTTTGACAGCATTAATATTTATAGCATAAAATATTTTAAAATATATGTGTAGGTCAATATATGTCAAGGATGACTGCAAGTATAGCTAATTGTCCTTCAGATCAGGAAAACAGGATTTATGGATCCCTAAAATTTTTCCCCTGAAAAGGCATACTCTCTGTAAAGCAAATTCCACATCCTGACATTCTCAGACCCCTCAGATACAGCTAGCAGAGCCTAAGGAAACCGGGACACAAGTTAAAATCCACTGTATTAGCCAATCCAGAGAGACTCATTCCAGCCCCATGTTTTGTTGCATTTGGTTTTATATTGGCTTTCCAGGAACATGTGCAAGGGGCCTTGCCTTTCCCTAAGACTGGGCAAAATGGATGTTTTGCCTTAGTTAATAACATTCCCATCACTAAACTAATGCAAATATTTGAAATGCATTACTTTTATAAGAACTGTGTGCAATTACCTCACAGTTCTGAACAAATAAGTAGATGTGATTGCTGCTCAAAAAAAAAAAAAAAAGGTTTTTTTATAAGGGCTAGAGGAGGACTAAGCTCTCTGTGACCAAATATAAAGCCTGTGAAATATCAGGGCTGAAGCAAGCACTGGGAGACATTCAAAGCCCCAAGGCTATAAACTAAGTAATCTTATCTATATGAAATATACAGTAAGCCTTCAGAGAGGCACTGCTTTGAAATTTAAATTCATTAAAGAATAAAGGGAAAAGTCGTTCCCCAAAAATGTTACAGGATGTTTAAAGCATCATTTCAAATCAATCAGAAATCTTCTTTATATAACCATATCTAAATCCATTTAATAAAGCATGCTAATTTATCTGAAAAAGAGGATCATATCTCCCCTTTCAGCTTTTTTATCTTACCATAATATCTCCTTTTGCTTCAAAGAGAGAGTGCAAAGCGTATTCTGAGTTAGTTCCTCCACCAGGTAACACACTGGAACAGCTCATATTTAAAAGGTCTTCCACTGTCAGAAACAAGTCAACATTTTACTGCTAATACAGTAACCTGTCATTCAAACATCTGGAGCCAAGGAATGCCCCTCAAAGACTACATACTTCAGGGCAGCAGATTCTTTCACATTTTTTCCCCTCAGCATCTCATCTCCTTGTCTTAGGATCACTGAGGAGATGATGTAACAGAGCATATCCTTGGGATGGGACAGGCCACTCCAGAGCCAGAGATCTGCCTGTGAGGCAATGACTTGCACACACCAGTGACATTGCTGTGCCAAGAAGGCTTCAGCCAGGGTGGAGAAACAGAATGGACCATGTTAGAAGCAGGAAAAAAAATTTCTCAGGACTGGCACAACCCAGCAAGCCTGCCACATTTCCTCTTAACTGTGGTTACAGGACAGGCCCAGGATCCATCAGCTGCCTCTCAGCTGTGACCTCTGCCTTTACCAGGCAGTTCAGTACCCAACATCCCCTTGGCTGCTAGAAAACAGCTCATCCAGACTTCCCTTTAAATGCCACTATATAATGCTGCTGCTCTTGAACCTATATCGTGTAGTTCTAGTCTCTTGCTCTGCACTCTCAGCAATTAATATTCTCTTGAATGTTTTGTTCAGTACAAAACAAGAAATCAATGTGTATTTCTTCAATGGGCACAGGATGATGTAGGAAGTTCTAAAATGGCAAGTCATTATACCTCTTTTTTGGAAGACTTTGTTCTCCAGTTCTGGCCATGGTTTCCAAACCAAAGTGGCCTTGTGCACATCTTTCTCCATTAGCAATCTGTCCTGCAGCTCAGGAATGTCAGCCTGGAACCTGGACCCAATATTGATTCGCCTATAAAAAAGAATAAATAAATAAGTATTCAGCTACACAAGTTGTAGAAAAAACAAAAGTCAGATTAGTGTTCACTTTATTTCCAAAAAAAACTTTTATTGCACTGAAGTGGCAGGAAATTGTGTCAGACTGCTTTACACAATGCTTTACTCCCAGTGGGATAAGTATTTTGAATACTAGAGAGAACTGATCTCTTGGGGAAAAACAAAAATTTCAATATGCAATTTAAGCCATACTGAGACATCATACCTTAGGGACAACCCAAGCTAGTTAATATGCACGACTAGCAAAGAGGCTAGACATCAGAAACAGCAAATTTCTGTTCCACAGAGAATGGTACTCTTCAGCAGAGAGCAAAAAGAGCCATTACTGCTGAGGGACAACCCTGTATTCACTTTGCCCTGGGGAACCTACCAGGTAACACCACCACTCCAAAGCTCCACTCTTAAAATATAAATATACAAAAGCAAGAATATTGGACTGGCAAATTTTCCTCACAATGCTTTTCCCAGTCATCCCTAACTTTGAGCCATGACGCCTAAATCTTCCACAGCCACTTAGCTCCAAATGTCCTTTAGCCACCATCCACGGAAACATTAAATGCATCCAGCCCAACATGATTTCAGGCAGTTGAATACTTCCTGCCCGGTTCAAAACACTTCAGGCCACAGGCTATAGGTTGGAGCTGATCTATAAAAGCGGTGACAAAAAAATATTGTTTGTCTTACGGTTCAACAGTCTGTTCTCCAGGCCCAGGCGTCACCGGAATGACACTTCCATCAATACTATCTGAAACAGAGATTAGAATTTGAGTATCGCTGTTTTGCTGCTGGTGACCCTCCCGGGCTGCACTGACACCTCCCTACTAACACCAACGTTACTGCAGTCTATAATGCAAAAAACAATCTTTTGTGGATATTTAGAAACAGTCTAAATTTTTATAGGCAATAGAAATGTCTTAACTTGCAGAGTTTCTACTGCCCTGATTCTGAGCGATTACGCACCTTTTCTTGTGAAGTACTGAACAACAAATACTTAATGTGAACCCCATGTCTCAACCTAGGTCTTTTTCTTCTACCTCAGAAGGCCCAGATGTAATGAGAGGCAAGGTGGTCCTTTCTTGAGGCAGACCACATGGAACGATCACAGCCTTACTGGCATATTAGGTTCCTCTATTCCCTTTATGCCTTAACTTTGCAAAATTCCAAGGGAAAACTGCCACTAAAAGGGACTCTTCCTGTGAAGTAGCAGAACTGGCCATGCACGTGAGCACACACAGAACCCATTGATGTGGAGACACGAGAAGAGAGGACAGTGGTCTCTCCTCTGTACCACTGCTCTGTAAATGCAATACTTACTTGACCGACACAGGAGCACCCGTGGAGTGGGTGTCAGTGGAGTAAGTGGCAGCTGAGCGTGCGACGTGCTGTGAGAAGTGAGGACGCTGCTGAAGAGACCAGAGCCTTGCCGGACAGGACTGAGCATGGGTGGCGGAGTGTAGGGGGGCAGCTCATGTGACCGGTCCAGCAGGTGGTCGCCGAGAACACGGGGAGAGCGCAGCTGGCTCTGGTACAGAGTGGCACCGGAGTGGGACATGCTGAGGTTGAAGGAAGGAGGAGGTATGAAGAGAGGTTCGGGTCTGTGCCGATACTTCTTCTTGTCCTGCAACTGTTTGAAGTTTTCTTCCGATTTTATAGCACATGGATGAGGTTTTTTGCTAGTTTCCTAAATGAAAACACAGAGAATCTTATCATTCAGGCATGTGTCGGAGAAGGGAGACGCAGA
>VWZN01009489.1:11747-24635 GCA_013396955.1 Regulus satrapa
GGGGGAAACCTCACAAAAAAACCCCAGCAATCCCTCACAATTTCCAATACACAACTAACTTGTCAGGTCAAAGATGCCCTTAGCAATTTTGTTCAAGTATTTATGGTATGTCATGCAGTTTTCATTCCTTTCTATTAGGTAACTCCACTCTCAACCTCAAGTTCCTATTGATTTAGTAATTGCATTTTATCCCTCATTATTTAACCCTATCATTATCTAGACTCCTTCATATGATGTCTTCAGAGATAACTCCGCTAAGTCAAATTTTAATACCTTTCCTCTTTGGTTTTTCACCCAATGAAAGGAGAAAAAAAAAAAAAAAAGCATGAAAATACATGAGTAATAGACATTTTAATATGTTGATTTTTTCTTGAAGGCAAAATATTAATCTGAAATGAATCATAGGATTTCCTCACTATTTTACTAGATATTGCTTTGGCTTCTTTGGAACTTTCCATCTTTCAAGAAAAAAAAACCACTAGGGTGAAAACCCAAGAGTGATTTGTGTGACTGCCTTGCAAGTGATCTATAACAGTAGAATAGTATCAATATGAGGACATCTTATTTCAAAACATCCTACAGTCTCAGGGAAGATTCCAATACTATCTAGGGGAGGATGATATGCAAGCCAAATTTTTCCTGAATGTCTCTAGTCATTAAGTTGTTACACTATGGTATCTCATAGATAGCATGTGATGTGTTGCTATTATTGCAGTGAGAACATTTTAAAATTCTATTTACACTATTAATATTTTAAACAAGTTAAAAATAAATCCATGGCTTTGTAAACATATGGATCAGGTTAAACATGTTCCCTCTCTTGTCCATAGCAAGATTGAATGCATTAAACTTTCTCTTACTCTGAGAATCTGTTTGCAGTTTGCTTTCCTTCCTGGGACTTTTCATCAAAAGTTGGTCTCATACTCATCATTTAGGAGCAGTGTCAACTGCTGAACTAGCTCAGTGATGTGAGAATGATTTCCCAGAACTGCACCCGTTGTGAACTTGCAGTTCACACAGATCACCAAAATGCACATACTTGCCCACAGACAAGAAGTGAATCAATTTTCACTCTAAGTCATGCAAGACGCTGCTGTGACTGAAGTACTTAAGGTACCTGAATGAGGGAAAATACAGTTTTTATACTGGTCCATTTTTAAAAGTAAAATATTGGCCTGGGCCCCTCCTCTGCCTCATCCTTAACCTCTTATCTTGGGTTTTTTCCAGAACCTGGACTTTCTAAACCACTCCCATCCATTACAACACAGAACGAGTTTACCTCTGTGGACATGTCCAGACCTCATTTGCTTCTCCAAAGAGGAGTTAAAAACCTTATCTTTCTCAGGTCCTTTACTAGATCATCTAGTGCATAGTTATTGCCATCTGATATAAAAAATAAAATTTAAAATATCTCATCTGCCAGGAACAATTGCTTTTCTTTTTCCAGCAGTGCTTTATTTAAAAAGAAGGTGATCAAATTTTAATGATCTTCTTTTGTTAGCTTAAACCAAGTGCAAAAATTCTCCTGCAACTTCCCTTGGGTTTGAAGGGAATCATTTTAAATGACACAAAGATTTCGGTGGTGAAAATTTAGATATTGAGTTTTTAAAAAGAGGTTATAAAAGTTGTAACAAAAAGGTTACAGTAAACAAAAGCATAAGCAATCAAATCATTAATGCCAGGACATTTTTACAGCAAAAAAAAAAAAACATATAAGGTCCCTTTAGAAAGCAACACTGAACCTTGGGTGTTTAGTTTCTAGAGATTTTATTTTGTTCTGTACACAAAACACTTGCCTTAATCTGCACTTAAGGCTGGGGAGGAAGGTCAAAGTCAAGCAGGATTAAGATTTCTTGTAAACATGTGCAGAATCTGAGAACTCTAATTCTAACAACAAAGACTCCTAAGAAAACCTGGGACTGCAGGAATAGTCCATATTTTAAAAAAATATTATTTTTAAAACAGCTGGAACTGTATGAAGGAGGCTGGTAAAACAACTGCCTTGAAATAATTTGCCTAGAAATACATTTATGCAGCCCTGGCTACCAGAAAGTGCATATCAAGATATTGCTTTAAATTTCAATTAAACTGCAGTGAATGCCCCCTGCAATAAAAAAAAAAAAAAAGTAATAATTAAAAAACAAAAAAAAAAACTTTTTGCAGAATCTCAGAGACAAAACAAGTCACCCTACAAAATTTTGGCTTTCTGAAAATTTCTCGGCTCATACTCCTTGACAAGACAAATTTTTAGCATCATTCTTGCAATTTGAATGGCCCATCAAACCCAAAAAACTGAAAGGCATATTTATTGTATTTATGCATACAATAGATAGATTTTTTCCTTCTATTTTGGGATTTAAATAGCTTCCCATATTTTAAAATTGTAATAACAAGATACAATAAAGAATTGGCTTCCCCATTATTTTGAAGAGGAGACCAAAAATTATCTTCTGCATTTTTTTATTTTTTTTTTCTTTCTGAAAACTCTGGGCAAGTTTAATGGTGGAGTGATATGAAAAAACAATAATCATTAAAAAAGCTGTTTTAGTAGAGCTGTGTAAATAGGTGGGTTATAGAATGAAAACTTGACAAATTTTTGGGGGGTTTTGTGGTTTGGCTTTTGTCTTCTTGGTTGCAGGAGAACATGCAGTAATAGTAGACTGTAGTGAAATTCTACTAACCAGGAAACATTATATGTAAATTTGAGGACAAAATGGCAGAGATTCATGGTTAAACTGAGAACAGAAGTGTCAATGAGAAAAGCATGGCCGGAACAACCACTTAGCAGAGTTTCAGAAATGTCCATTTTCCCTGGCAAAGATTTTAACTGCCATCCCAATGCAATTTCACTTCTGGTTGCAAACTATTAGTCTTTATAGTGTAATTAGCTGTTAAAAAGACCATCAGCCCAGACTGAGCTTCTGAAGGTCTGAAATCCTGTTTGTTTTCAGTTGTAATCTTGATTCACAACCAAAAACCATGCTAGCATGGCCACTGGCTCTGAGACACAGAACCAAAATGCTTGCTGATGCAGAAGCTTCTTGGGAAAATGAAACAAACAAAACATAACATAATAGTTACAACAATAACAAAAAAACCCCAAAAAACCATAAGAGCATCGACATTTAAAAGCTAACATAACACAAAAGTAACAAAAAAAACCCCCTCTTCTGCTTATGCTGTAACTAGAGAGAAAGGTTATTTCCTCCAAGATCAACAATTATTAGACCATCAGCTTCACAAGCATTTGTACACACAAGTAGAAACTGAAGGACTGAGGTGCATAGATAGGCATCCTGGCACCTGAATCCAGAAAAGTTAAATTGGAAACACAGAGCAGGTAAGGACTTTCTGGAATATTCACTCTCATGATTTGGACCTTTTAATCCAAAAAATTTGTGTAGCTTGTTCAAACCAATTTGCTAATAATGCCATCCTTGCTGCTGAATTTAGGTAAAGCACTTCCTACCTCTCCCTCTCCCAACCCTTCCCATCACCAATTCCAAGTTCAGCCCTAGACCTGTAGTGAAAGGGACACAGGAGGAGACCATCCTTCTCTGCACTTCTCCCCATTCAGGGTTTGATTCAAAGTCCATGACCAGAAGTGAAAGCACCTAGATCTGGAGCAACAAAACCCAAATTAGTACTTTATCAATGCTATAGGCCTGTATTTTGCTATATGAGACAACTTCATCAGCCTTTCTTCGCCCTCCCACCCTTTTCAAGAGGGTTTTAACTTAGATAAAATTGCACATTAAGAGGAAAAAAAAAGACTCTGTAAGAGAAGAGATAGTTTCCTATTACATGACAGTATGGTCACAAGCTACTGGAGCAGAGCATCATAATTGACGGTGTATCAGTAGTGACCCCAGAATTACAGTTAGATAAGTGATCATGCCATCTTCAAAAGAACAGCTTTGAAGTTAAGGGGAAACATAAATTATTGAAATTTTTTAAAACAGATAGGCAAAACTTAGTGAGAGCTCTTATTTTTTCTTTCCATATATCAAAGCTGGAGGTAAGAAGAACCAAACAACAAAAAACTCAGTAGGAGTTACAAATTATGACCAACCCAGAAATGAAATTTCAAGTCTGAGGAGATAGCCATAAAGACACAGAAGTGCTCATTTCAACCTAGATTAGTTCAAGCAGTTAAAAACTGAGTGCAAAAAAGAATAAGAACAAGAAAAGAAAAGAAAGAGAGGACTGCTTTGACAGAAACACTTATCTCAATTCTTACTGTGTTTTATCTTATTCAGTCCAGCCCATGGAGAAGGACAGACACTCATGCTGTTCAAAGTATGAAATTAATTTTTCTATCCTGCAATAAATACAATTTTCTTTCAGCATGCAGTTTAAGAAATCTCATGTGTATTTCCAAAATTGAGGATAATTTGTAAACTAAGCAGGAATATTGATGTGTAAGCTTTGTGAAATTGCATTTCAGCCTGTGAGGAAAGTAAGGAGTAGCCAGAAGATGGCAACTGGAGACACAATGGATACAGATTCCTAAGCCAGGTCTCAGAACACAATTTTATAAGAAACAGTTGATTTCAAGAGAACACAAGAGATAAATAGTCATTCAACAATTAGCTTAATATTGCAGGTCCAAGATTTTTTTTTTCCAGAGCATTCTAAGTTAGAATCCTATTTGAGATTTCCTTTTATGAATGTATCATAGTTTGCCATTTGTATTAGCTCAGCTAGATCTTCTATTCCATCAGGATCCTATTCCTACTGAGAAAAACAAATGCCTTCAGTATTCATCCTTGTTCTTTTACGTTTATGTCTCTCATAGTGCAAATATTCCCACATTTTAGGGAAAGTATATAAAGCCAGAAAATGAAATTATGTCCCAAGAGACATTATGAGTATTAAACTCAGAATAAAATATTAGAATAAAATATTTATCAACTGAAGGGAAAACTCCAATTTAGTAGAGCCACAGGGACTGGCTACCTGTCCTTGATGTTACTGGTCTCCAGAGCTGCTACATGATATGAAAAACCTGTAAGCTGATAACCTACCAAAGGGTTTTTTGGGGTTTTTTTTGTTTGGTTGGTTTTTTTGGTCATTGTAACTAAAAATGCATTTCAACAGGTTCACATGAAACATTTCACATAGTACTTCATTCTGATATAACAATCTGCTTTACAGTTTCCATAAGTTCTTATGTTCACATTTTTATTCATCATTCCGAGTTTCATATTATTTTCTACCTCTGTAAGATATTACAACAGAAATTTACTGCGAGTGAATGAAATTTACCAGCTTTCCACTGACCACCAATTTAATCTCCTACTCCAGCACTACTTGAGCACTGCAGACTTCCCTCAGTTTCCCTGAACTCTCTCCAGCATACTGAACCTTGATTTTCAGTTGTTGCTGTGTAGGAATTTAACTGTCTCTCCACAATAAATACTCTGAGCCTTTTCAGAATATTTTATTTACAGATAAAATATATCCTGATGCAATCTATTACTCTTTGATGCACGCATAGGCTTTTTTGGTAGTGGCCAAAAATTTGTTGATAATTTGAAAATCTAATTTGACCAGTGTTATACAACGTTAAAGAATACACATGATTTGTAGGGTAAAACATATGTCATGTGCTTAAGAACATGGGCACAGTTAACAGATCACTCTTCCTGCATATTCCTATATCTACAATATCTGTGTAGACCCCTTCAGCATAGGGATGGAGGAAACAGAAGGGTGTGCCTTCTGGATATAGGATCCATTAGGACAGAGAATGGTCAAAACCCCTGCTCATGCTCTGATTAGAGACCTAAACCAAGGCTGGAAAGAGAAGCTCACAGGAAAACAAGAGTTTCAGTTCCTCCATCCCATACCCATCCAGCAATTTATTAGTACAAGGAGAAACACAGATACTTAAAACAAATATGACCTTCCACAAACTTTAATATGTATCAGATCTCAAAGATCATTTCTTGAAGCAGCATAGGTATTCATGCATTATCAGTGCTCTCTGGAACTTTCTATCCCTCTGGGGAATTTTCTTATAGAAATATTAAGTTCAGAGATAATTTTTACCTCCATCCTTGCTTTGACATTTACAACACTTTAGAAATGCATTTCCTCTTCAAGGATATTTTCATCTATTAAAGAATATTTATGAGTGCTGCTTCAAAGAAAAACACTGGCATGAGAATTCAATAAAAAAAATTTGCATTTGCAACTGTTTATACACTATCTCCTAGCAAAACAAAAAGTGACACCTAAAATGTAAACCTAAAAACTTAGGTTAAAAAAGGTACTAGTGCACAAATTGTATTCTCTTATCTGTTCAATGCTTCTGCTTCAATGTTTCATACAGAAGTACACCTAGAGAACACATAAAAAGCTTAAGATCATACTACAGTTTAAGGGGCAGGAAAGTAACCTACAAAGCAACTAGACTGAAGACAACTGAAGGATGGTGGCCAGCAGGTCAAAGGAGGTGATTTTCCCCCTCTATTCTGCTCTTGTGAGACCCCACCTGAAGTCCTGTGTACAGTTCTGGTGCTGCCAACATCAGGAGAACATGGAACTGCTGGAGCAAGCTCAGAGGAGGACCATGGAGTTGGTAAGAGGACTGGAGCACCTCCCCTGTGACGACAGGCTGGGAAGGTTTGGGCTGTTCATTTTGGAGAAGGTTGTGTGGAGACCTCATAACAACCTTCCAGTACCTGAATGGACCTGCAGGGAAGTCAGAGGGGGATTTTTCATCAGGAACTGTAATGATAGGACGAGGAGTAATGGGCACAGATTGCAAGAGGGGTAATGTTGGTCTATTGTGATGCTGGAACAGGTTGCCCAGAGAGGCTATGGATGCCCCAACCCTGGCATTTTTCAAAGCCAGGTTGGATAAGGCCCTGAGCAACCTGCCCTAGTGGGAGGTGTCCCTGCCTATGGTGGAGGTGGACTGGGACTACATGATCTCTAAGGTTCATTTCAACCCCTTAGTGTTCTGAGGTTCTATGATTAGAACCTATGTAAAGCAAAGCTACTATGTGATTTCACAAAAGCCTCAGAATTGATTGAGAAGCTTTATAAACATGGCCTTTGGATCCAAATTCCTTTGGATCACTAGCATATACATCCAGAGTAAAATTGTCCTTCAAAAATGCTAAATTCACTAAAGGGTTTATACCCTGGAAGTCAGGGCAGCATCTTAAATTCTGTTTTACAGGGGATACACATTGTCCAAAATCCAAAGCCTCAGAAACCAGATGGATCATCTAATGACAATATCCAGAAATTCTACTTCAGTCACTCCAGTTCTTGTTACAAAAATCCCCCTTATCATTGATACACTGGCTCTGGGGCTCTGAGGTGTTAGCTGCATCTCCTTGTTCCAAACAAGAGAACAGTAAGTACTAATGGGATATATTTAAGTTTTCAAAAGTAGGGAGATTAGTTTTTTAAAAACCAGAGCCCAATCTTAACACTATTAGCAGTACCATACTGCACTTGATTTTTTTTTTTTCTCTCCAAAAAATAATTGCACAAAAAATCCTTACTTTCCATGCAAGACTGCACTCATTAGAAGTTTGGGCATGAAAATCAGGCTCCAAAGAACACCATCTGTTTGTATATGCACAAAACTGCTCCAAAAAACATTCAGGAATTTCAGATGTTCAGCTTTTTGTTTAAAAACAGAAGAGAAACCCAGAAAATGCTGGATTGTACACTTGTAGATATTTATGTAAGAGTTTAAGAACTGCATAAGAGGCACTTATTTTTAAGGTTTTGATGAGAAGTTTTGTAGAGTAACAAGACAAATACATGAATTACTAAAACAGGAGTCACAATTACCTAACTATTCCTAGTGAAGCTTAGAAGCCAATGGGGTCTCAAAAGATCATTTTTGGCTTACTTAGCTTACACATGAAAGATGGCAAAATTTGTATCACAAAACTCAGCAGCTTTCTGAACAGTTGGTGCATGGATATTTTAATGCCAACTCCAAGAACACCATTTCCAGCAACAGCATTTCTAGGGAAATGGTTACAACTTCCCACATTGAGAAGAAGGTACAATCATTTGTTTTCCAAGCAGAGAATCAGGTTAATAACCAAAATAAAACTGAAAAATGGTTGATTATAAAAGCCTTTGTCACAGACTTCTACTGCATGATAATTCAGAAGCCTTTCCTACAACTCAGAAGGTAGCAGTATTTCCAATCAAAAAAGACTGTGACATCGTCAAATTAAAACAGCATTAAATTTCACATCTTTTTAATTATGACATAATTTATCAACATCAAAACTACCCTTCTCCCAATGAAAGGTCAGTTCTCACTACCTTTATTTAGAGATTTACTTTGCTAGTATTTGAATTTAAGAAATTGCTGAACTGTCCTCAGTATTTAGAAAACATTTTCAAGCTTTCACTTTGATAAAATGCATTTTTTTAAGTCTTGCAGTCATAAATCTGTAACTGTTCCAAGTACTTTCATGCACTAGAAAGGCTTTGATTTCTCGTATCTAGCACAATTATTTCCTTTGTAACAATCAGAAATCCACCAAATATTTTGCAAGTATAATGACTCCTAATAAAAAAATCACAGGAATGAAAAAAAGAAAACCATTCAGGACTCAGACACTGAAGAAAAAAACACTTGAGGAAACTAATATATTTAAACTGTTTATTTTATTGTATTTTTATTCAGGATGGAGTTGCTTACTCATATTGAAATACAGGCAAACTGATATGGAGAGTCCTGCTAGTGCCAACTACAAAGAGGGTTTCACCCCGTTTATTACTGGGAGAGTAACTGGGGGTTACAGAAGGCAAGAAGCTGAAAACTTTCTGCCAGTTTTGAGTAAAGACCTATCACCCTTACTCATTAAAGTTTTTGCCTATGTTCCAGGGCACTATGTATTTTTCAATCATAAAAAAGAGAGGGAGAATTAACCAGTCTGAAGAACTTATGTTCTGGAAGGGTCAAAACGGACAAATAGGACTTTGAGAGAAGGCAAATAAGCACATTAGACTGCATAAATTTAGACATTTTGTGTGATCAAATGAGGTGTAAAATCCACGTTGTAAAACTGTAAGACCTTTGGTGTCCCAACCAGCCAAGCAGCCAGAATTCACAAGTTGTTTTCATGCCATTGCCTGCATCAATTATTACGGGTATTTCACCTATGAACTACACTTAGAAAACATTATGCTCTCTTTGCCAGCACAAGACATTTTAAGTAAAGCCAAGGCAGGAAACCCTTACTGAAACCACAGAAACACTCCTGTATTCTAGAAAAAGGGAATTACAGATAGAATCCTATATATTTATATTTACACACATATTT
This sequence comes from Regulus satrapa, assembly GCA_013396955.1. Lineage (NCBI taxonomy): Eukaryota > Metazoa > Chordata > Aves > Passeriformes > Regulidae > Regulus > Regulus satrapa. The sequence goes on from VWZN01009489.1 coordinate 21,062, forward strand.
GTTTATTTATTTATATGAGATATTAATGAGTAATAAAAATAATGAGTTCTCACGGTATCACTATTGTCTCAAGTTACAAAGAGATAGGAGTTCACGTGTAAAGTATTTTCAAGTATTTTTCAGCAAATTAGTTTTATTACTCTAAAATTTGCCCATATGAGAGTTTGCAAGATTTTACTGAAATACAAATTTTCTTTTAACAAGAAAAAAGCCCTCACAGTTCAAACAAGAGGGATGACATATTGGAAAATTTGGCTTCTTGGGTGATACCTGTTCTTTAAATATTTTTCCTTTTCTTTTGCAAGGCACAGGTATGACTAGATGACTTTAAAGGTTAGGTTTTGAATTCTCCCAGCTGTACAGTCAGAGAGAATTGGGGAAAGTATCTCCATGTAAAATATATTATCTATAATTTAGTATTTACTCTCTGTTTTTATGCATCTATATTACCCAATATTTGCATTTCAAAAGCCAAATCTCAAATTCCTAGGTCATCAAAAATCCAAGTATTGGTAGAGGTGATTTTGGTCCTGCACAAGCTTCAGTCAACATACTCATGGCAATGCAAGTGGTGTAGCTATCATGCAAATGATCTAAAATTAGCTTCTCTTATGACAGCAAAGTTAAATTGTTTACAAATAAAGTGATTTCTCAGTATATAAATATTAGGAAGGTAAATTTCTAATGGTGATCTTATTTTTTGAAATTATCTTTTGAGAAAAATGAGTTGCCTGTAAAACCTTCTATTATTAACAAAACCAAAGCACACCATCATACAATTAACTTAAAAGAGAAAGTACATTTTCACACACAATTTCAGCAAAGCCACAGCTTTTAAGAAAATATGACTGGAGTAATAAATGTCACTCACTATCAGAGGTAGAGACTGTGACAAGCTCCAGAAAAGGGCACTGCTAAAGGCTTTTATTACTTTTTATGTACCATCACCCAACTGTTGTTACGGAAATTCAATTACCATTTGAAAGGTCATTTATCCAGATTATTCAGTGCTACAAAAGAAATCTAATGTACAAACAATTTAGATAAGGAATCCTACTGATCTAGTACCACAAGTTGTCTGCAATTTGTCAACTGGATTCACCTTTTACAGGTAAGTGTTCATTGTCTGTAGAAAAAATAATTCCACAAAATGCTCAATAACAGCTACAGTAGCTGATTAAAATCAGACAAATAAATTTTCATACATCTTATAGTATCTGCAGAATGTTTCACCATGTAAATACCATAAGAAAATGAAAAAAAAAAAACAAACCCAAAAAACCAAATAAAAAAACCAACCCCAAAACTGAAAGGTGAATACTGTACACTGCACTATATTTTGGTTGCTTCCTCATACTTGGACAAATTATTTTTCCATATGTGTTTATATATATTTTTCTCTACATATATGTACACAGAGACAGAAAAATACTCTTAACAAATACTATTTTAATTAACTGACCTGGTTATCAAGTTCTGTCTGCCCATAGCAAATATATTTTCTGCATAAGCATAGAAGCAGTTTAAATTTATATTTTGATTTCTCAAGATCTCATCCCTTACCTAATTTCTTGCTGAAAAAGCTACAAGTGTGGAACATTCTATATAACACACCATCAGTCTGGGACCAAATTCTACCAGTTTTGACCAAGGTAGGTGGTCCACCTGTACTTAACCCAGAAAAGGAACACACATAAATATTTCATGCCATCAGAGGGGAAAACCCCAGGTCAGGGATTTATTGACCTCAGATAGCATCCCTCACCAAGAAGGGCACAGTGAACACTTTGAGCAGGCAGTTAGAGGATACGACCACCAAAAATCCTTTCCAGCCTAAATCGTGTGCAGGGTTTTGGATGCTGATGAAGTAGCAAGAGGCAACAACACCAGCTAACTGCCCAAGCAGCACATGGAAATCCAAGCACAGCGTGCCATTTTCTTTCTCCTAATTTCTGTTTTGTCATTAATACGAACAATAACTTACAGATCAGTTTCGTGATCTGTAAATGAAAGAGAAGTTAATTTCTCTTGAGGGTCCTCATATGTTCACCTTCAAGCACATTCTTGAGTGAACAGAAGAAAGGAAAGTTCTGCTGGGGAACTGAATATTTGAAATGAGGACATCATTTACTGACACTGGTCGTGAAAATAAGCTGAATATCTAAAGAAAGTCAAGTTTAGTTTTCAAGAAGACTTGAAATCACTTTTACAGTAAACAAAGTGTAAATTACAGTTTTCCTTTTACAAGAACCTTTTCTTCAAATAAAATAATTGAAAATAAAAAGTGTTAAAGAAAAAAGTTTGTCTTAATTAGCAAACTCAGGGTAGCCTGGATATGCAATCTGTTTTACTGGAGCAAATGTTGAAAAGAAAGCATTGAGTAAAATCCAAATAATTTTAACAATATTAGTCTTCACTTACAAGTGCAGATACTTATCCATGGAATTTTTTCCTGTTATTTCTCAGTGTTAAAATATAAATATTAAATTATCAGGGAATAGGAGTCAGGAAAAACTGTAGTAAAGTGATAATTATTCTNTAAAGGTTTCGTCCAAGATTAGGTAACAACATGGGAGACATTCCTGGATCAAAAATTATTTTTAATTTTACCCAAAAATGTATACATATGCAAAAAAAATTGCATTGGTATCTAGAGCAGAGTGCCTGCAATGTATTCACTAAGCTGAAGGACACACAGTTTGACAGGAGCTGCGTGCATGCTTGGAGTGGAAGGGCAAACTTGTTCAGCAATAGAAAACACAGAGGATGAGAGACTGAGGAGTTGCACATTACGATGACATTTTCAAAATGATGGCCAAACAAGTCTCACTGGTGCAAGATTTTTCATGTTTTGTCAGTGAACTGACAAGCTAGCTAGGCCACTTTACTCACAGAGTACTCAGCAAACAAGTTGATGGGAAAAAGCTTAACATTTCCATTGCCACTTCCTTAATATGCGAGACAAAGTGTATCTCCTGTCAAAATTTATCTTTCTGTGACATAGGTATAAACTCAATCTTGCCTCACAAGGCTGTTGTGAGTATTGATTATCCTATAATATGACTTAGTTCCTTGCAGAAGGACCAGTAGTTTGAAATTTCATGGAGAGTTAGTAATCCTATATATTAATAACACAAAACCTACTGAAACAATTTTCTTCAAAATATGAGAATAATTTTTTTTAAAGAAGAGTATAAGATCCTTCTCAGTTTCAAAATCAGACAATAAGCTATGGTTTCATTATAACAAGCTATAAACTTAGTTTTCTGTTTTAAATTGGAAGCAAAGATCACTGAACATCACTTTTTTGTCAATTACGATGTCTACACACAACTATCTCTGCTTTTGACAGCATAACACAAGCATAATTTGTTNTCAGTAAATTCTGAAAAATATATTTAAGGGATTACAAAGAAGCAGTATTTGTTTACATACCTTTGCTAGCATATTCTAATTTAGTAACAAATAGATTTTGTAAGAGGAATATTGTAATATCAAAAAAGGTATTGGGAAAATATTAGACAAAGAAATGGCCACTTTCAGAAATATGCAGTAATTCAGTACTACAGTACAC
>VWZN01009489.1:24720-54885 GCA_013396955.1 Regulus satrapa
AAAAATTGCATTGGTATCTAGAGCAGAGTGCCTGCAATGTATTCACTAAGCTGAAGGACACACAGTTTGACAGGAGCTGCGTGCATGCTTGGAGTGGAAGGGCAAACTTGTTCAGCAATAGAAAACACAGAGGATGAGAGACTGAGGAGTTGCACATTACGATGACATTTTCAAAATGATGGCCAAACAAGTCTCACTGGTGCAAGATTTTTCATGTTTTGTCAGTGAACTGACAAGCTAGCTAGGCCACTTTACTCACAGAGTACTCAGCAAACAAGTTGATGGGAAAAAGCTTAACATTTCCATTGCCACTTCCTTAATATGCGAGACAAAGTGTATCTCCTGTCAAAATTTATCTTTCTGTGACATAGGTATAAACTCAATCTTGCCTCACAAGGCTGTTGTGAGTATTGATTATCCTATAATATGACTTAGTTCCTTGCAGAAGGACCAGTAGTTTGAAATTTCATGGAGAGTTAGTAATCCTATATATTAATAACACAAAACCTACTGAAACAATTTTCTTCAAAATATGAGAATAATTTTTTTTAAAGAAGAGTATAAGATCCTTCTCAGTTTCAAAATCAGACAATAAGCTATGGTTTCATTATAACAAGCTATAAACTTAGTTTTCTGTTTTAAATTGGAAGCAAAGATCACTGAACATCACTTTTTTGTCAATTACGATGTCTACACACAACTATCTCTGCTTTTGACAGCATAACACAAGCATAATTTGTTCTGGTACTAAATACATTATCTTTTTAGTAGCTAAATTTACTATATGGTACTCCAGAGATTAAGATGGCAGAAGAACACAAACTTCTTTTGTGCCTTTTAAAAATAGACTATATCTCTAGCCATTTATTTCTGTTTTCTAAACACGACAAAGCACTGATTTGCATGTTCATTCATTCTATGAATACTGCGAATTCTTAAAAACGAATTATTCTTTCTCACTTTTCCTCTTTTTAGTTACAATGTTCTTTAAACCACACCCAAATCACACAGATGGTTACACGTAAGCATTCCTTACCGATTTTACTGTGGTTCCAGTTAATCTCAAAATTTATCAGCATCAGATTTCTTGTTCTGCATGTAATAGTACCATAAGCATCTCCTCTGAACTGCAGAACCTGTGGCACCTGGCTGAGCCATAAGAAGTCTGTTGATTCAGGGCATGAGCAATCACAGCAGTGTCAGCATCCTGCTCACCTCAACTTCTACCAGAAAACACAGCTTTTGTCATTAATTTAGTATCTAATATATCACTTAAGTTCCACATGCACCAGCACACAAACCACTCTGCAAAGATCTTGCAAAGTAATGGCCAATGCCCACAACAGCTCTTGCCAGGGTTGTGCCACTCAGAGGGAGGAGACAGAAGCGTGTCCCCACCTGTTTATAGAAAATGGGGACCATGTTCCTTTTAACAACATTCCAAAGCAATTTTAGATGAGAGTGAGGCCTTTATGGTCTAGAAATAAACTTTTAAAAAATCTGAAAAATCTTGTAGGATTTTCTAGAGGCTGAGATCCAGATGAGAGATTCACAAAGAAATTTATGGAGCATAGTACAATATAAACAAAACTATTCAAATCTGGAACAGAAAGAAGGTAAATGCATGTGGCCTGTCAACTTTAAACAGCAGCTTCCCACAAAGCTGGCAGAGAAGTAAACAAAACCTACCGAGTTGAGATGGACTAAGGTATCTAACAAAACAAAAGAAACTGAGTATTGTGAAGTCTGTTTACAGGTTTCTGCCACTACAGCTGAACAGGACAACAAACCAATATAGATAAGCCTTGGATGCGCCTCAGAAAACAGGCTATGAAGATACCATTTCTGAAATAGTGGGGTGCACTTTCCCCTCAAACCAAGGATGCATCAGCTGTATATTGCTCAAACAAACCAGACCAGAGAGCTACTAACATCCTAGGAAAAACAAATTCCTCATGCATTTAAGAGACATGGAATACTGACCTTCACCTATCCACATTCACAATCTTTGCTTATTGTCTTACAAAAGAATGGGGGCTGACACAGGGGAGGAGAAACTGAAATGATCTTGAAGATATCCAAAAGTGCTATTGATTCACTTCTTTATTCCAGTGCATGCTCAATGAGAAAATTAGATTGAATCAGTCAGACAAATATATTCTTGGAACTCAGTTGATGGGTTTAGCTATTAAAAATAAGGGAAGTAAAACATAAAAAAATAAGCTGCATTTTAAAATATCAGCCTTCCCTTGGACAGTTCATGTAATCTAATTTTTAGTTTGTATGCAGTGGATATTCGCTACATTTGTAGCAAGGTGGTGGTGGTTTCATCTAATATTATTGCAAAAATTGGTAATTCCGTGTTTTGATTAACTACAACAAATAAGAAAACAAAAATTAACCAAAACCAAAATATATTTGTTTGGGGTTATTAAATGTATTTTCTTAAGGCAACTGATGGGGTTATTTCCTGCAGGGGTTTAGAGAAGAGCATCATTGATTAGGAAGGCCTCTGAAGATACCTATGTTTAGAACTATTCTCCACTCCATTCATATGCAAATAGACAAATTCATAACTGAAAACAAATACAGAAAGCTATAAAGCCATCTGTTTATCAATGGTGATGGATAACCCAAAGTTGAATTAACTAGGCATTATCCTACCCATAACCTCTCTTTCAAATGAAAGAGAGCAACAAGCAATGAAGTAAACAAACCCCAACCCATGCCAATCTGCCTAGAACTGTAGACCCTAATGCACTTGCAAATCAGACTCTGGAACCCATCTCACCCACCTCTACAGAACTTGGTGGATAACTTCTTCATCAGCATTGAATACATCTGAACAGGTTTCATATACCAGCTGACACTTGCAAAAGACATTCTCCTTATCCTTTAATTTAAAAATACTTTCTTTGGAAGACTTTTTAGGTGGACTTTGCATTGAATTCTTTCTGATTATCTAGGATATTCATTAGACTGAAACTTTTTGTATGCGTCTAAAATTTATCTTCCATGCTTTTTCAGGTCCCAAAGGATTCAATTAAAGGCTGGTTCTAGTATATTAGTAACAATGCATTTTTTTTAACTTTGAAACATTTTTCCAATCAAAAAATGTCAGTACATTCAAACTCTGCCAATTTGTGGAAAGATTGAGTTCTTTAGATGGAAATCTGCATAATTAATCTGCTTGTTTCATCATCTCTTTAGAAGTTTACCCTGCAAACTTCTGTGCTGGTCTAGAGCTGTGTTTCCAAGGAGTTTGCATGTTTCCCATGACCATCTCAGCATCTCCCAGGACTCACAGGATGCCAGAATTCACTGCATGTTGAATCCCCAGGCCACTCAGTGTAGCCATGGTGCAAGATGCTGGCTTTCACTGACTCTCCACAGATAAGCAAAGCAGACCCATTGCACAGCAGGTGTGGATTCCTTCACAGGGCTCACAACTCCATATGTTACAGCTACAATATGTTAAGATTCACTGTTGCCACACGGCTGCTTTGGACATCTGTAAATCTGGGTTTGCAGGATATTTCCGCAGCAGGAGAAGTGCTGGGAAGCACAAGCTGGCGCACTTTCAAATGCAACATATTTTCTCAATACCTTGCCAAGGGCTTTGTCAAGTATAATTTAAAGCCTAGCAAATGACCTGGCTTTTACCACTTCTTTTGGGAAGCTAATCCACAGCCTAATATATTTCACTGACAACCACCCAGCGTGAGGGTAGGGCACTACAACACTCCAGGACTCCACTCAGAGAAGATAAAATCCAAGGACCTTCCTGAAACTCCCCTATAGCAGATACGTTATTTCCTCATCTCTCAAAGGAGCTGCAAATTTTATCTGTTTTCTCACTCCACACACACACGCTATCCACAACCCTTCTTACCTTCACCATTGAGATTTGGACTACAACTGCTGTAGATTGGAAAGGGGATTTGTCTCCACATATGAACTCCCAGGAAAACAAATCCCAGTGAACACCTCACGTGCTGAAGATACTCATATTTTGCTGCTACACATTTGGGGATGTGTAAGAAACCAAATGAGCAGCAGCATCCAAATGAACAGTTTCTCTCTGCTACATCCCACTGGGCAGAAATGCAGAAAAAACGCCTCTGCAGAGCTTAAAGAAAGGACAAACCTTTGTCTGTGCACAGAGCCGTGTACAGCACAGGTCCTGTAACTGTGCCACCATAAATGAATTTAATGTTGTTTGGCACAGATTTAGGAATTGTGGTACTGAAGATTTACAAGCAATGCCATTAGGAACAGAGACTTAAATTCACAAACAACAGATGAACATTAAACATGTTTATAATACCATATACAATGTCCCCTGCATGACAAAGCTGGAGAAGTTGCTGTAACTCAGTTCCATATTAGTACCTCCTACAGCATGCATATATATATATCATATGGATAGATATTATTTTCTCTTCTGCTACTATAACACTACTCCTTTTTCTTGGAGAGGGACAAAGACACCCAGCTGAGAAAATCACAGATGCCACCAAAATATAAAAGCAATTCAGTGATACTCTGAACACAGAGAATGTGTATTTCTTTTAAGCTTCAATAGAACTTGAAACTCCACAATCAGCATTTCAAAAATTAACATTAGACCTCTTTATTATTAGATAGCAGTAATGAGTCTTTTTTTGTTATTTCATGGTTGGATTATTAAACTACATTGGGCTTTTGCCAGATTTTTAGACTTTTACTTGAAGCTGCAAGGAAATGCTTAATGACTTCAAAACTAAAACTAAATGAGATTCTATCTGAGAAATACACAATTTGTTGAGACAATGGAACTGAATCTCAGAGGACAGTCATGTTTTGTGGTTATTTCTGCAATCTATTATAATAAGCTTTGGGCAATCTATTAGTAAGTTAAAGTATTAATTATTTTCAAAAAAACCAAAATATAGTTTATCACCCTGGAACTATGTTTTAAAAATTAACATTTTTCCTTGGAAATATAATGGAGTGATTTTTAACAAAAACAGTAGGTAATTTTTAAAAATACCTTTTTGATATAGAAATGACTATTTTAAAGAAACAATGTTGAAACATTTGTTGAAACAAAATATTTGAGACATTAAATGTTGACTGATAAAACACTGAAATACTGGTTGGAAAAACACAATGACAACTTTTTACATTTATTAGTGCACAGTTTCAGGGGACACTATTTACTGGCACAAATGAAACCATTTCTGGTGCCTGACTGTTACCATGACCACTTAAAAATTCAGTGAATGGTCTTTGCACTTCTGAATGATCTCTGGGACAGCAGCCAAGGCCTTTAGAAGAGCTCAACTTCTGGATCTGGTCAGCAAATGCTAGCAATATATTTCAAACAGCAAACAAAACACCACTTAATTGAATTATATTTACTTAGATCTAAATGCTCAGCGGACAATCCCACATTTCCTTAGAAGATAGCGTATAATACAACCAGAAATGTACCTCAAATTCAGCCCTGTCCCTGGGTTCTTTCTCCTTAAGGACAGTCTCTGTTTAGGGGCATCCAAGAGGCCCCAGAGCCTGGGAAGGTTCTTCACCTGGGGAGCCCCTCCTGTGATGCACACAGTCCTTGGAGAAGTGATACAGATGTCTGTGCAGCACTTCTCCTACACCCCACTGCAATCATTAGACTGCAGAAAGCTTCCACCAGTGGTACCCTCCTCGACATCTCTGCTGCCTAGACCCACGAGCCTGGTATGGAAACAACTGGTTTGTACCCCAGCCACCCATTCAAAGCGCTGAGCGACAGCTGTTGTTTACACTGCAGAGGCTGGCTGAGCAGAAGGGACACTGCTATTCTGGCACTTGAATAATAACTACTTTTTCTGAACTCTGGCAGTTGACATTGAGGCACCGTGTTCAGCAATGAAATCATGATGACATTATGGCACATGAAACTGCACTGCATTATTACTAGGAAAATTTTCTAATGCAACAATTTTAAATGCATCGTTTAGACTCAGCTGAGCACATTTGCACTACAATTTGACATGTAAAAAAATAAAATTAACACCTGAACACATAAGCAGGGAGGTAAGGAGTGCAGAATATTGCAAAACAGTTTCCACTGTAGTCATTCTAGAGCAGCTTTGGAAATTTAACTGGAATAAGATATTAGCTACAATAAGAATCAGATATTTTGGTTAAGTTATGTAAAGCATTGAGTGCACCCTCAGCAAGTTTTGCAGATGACACAAAGATGAGTGGTGTAGGTGATGTAACTGAAGGACCAGATGCTATCCAAGGGGACCTGGAAAAGTTTAAAAAGCGAGACCATGGGAACCTCCTGCAGTTCAACAAGTTCCATGTGCTGCACCTGGGTTAGGGCAATTCCAGAGATGAGCACAGCCTGTGAGAAGAACCCACTGACAGTAACGCTGTAGAGGAGGACCTGGGGGTTCTTGTGAATGAAAAGCTGGATCTGAGCCAACAGCAGGCACTCACCCCCAGAAGGCCAACCATATCCTGGGCTGAATCCAAAACAGTGTGGCCAGCAAGTTGAGGGGGGGGATTCTCTCCCTTTACTCCACCTCCATGAGACCCACCTGAAGTACTGCATTCAGTTCAGCACAAGAAAGACCTGGACCTACTGAAACAGTTCCAGAGGAGGCCACAAAGGTGATCAGAGAGCTCTAAAAACTCTCTCAGGAGAGTAGGCCGAGAACTGGGATTGTTTAGCCTAGGGAAGAGAAGCGTATGGGGAGACCACATAGTGGTCTTCCAGTAGTTGAAGAGAGCATATAAAAAAGTGGGAAAGCAACTTTGTACATGGGTAGATAGTGACAGGACAAGGGAGAATGTTTCTAAATCAAAAGAGGAGAAATTCAGGTGATATGTTACTGAGAAACTCCGTGAAGATGGTGAGGCATTGGAACAGGTGGTTCTGACAAGATGCGGATGCCCCATTCCTGGAAGTGTTTAAGGCCAGGTTGGATTAAGCCCCAAACAACTTGATCTACCAGGTGGCTTGGCTGCCAATGGCAGGGGAGTTAAAACTGAATGTTCTTTAAGGTGCCAAATAATTTCCATTCTATGACAAAAAAANAAATTCTGTGCTCTGTATCTGCCTGCCTGTCTCTCTATCGTCCTTTGAAAATGGGGAAGGAAAGGAAGAGAGATGAAAAGGAAAGTTTCATTAATGAAGTTTAAGATGGAACTAAGAGGGCAAGCAGAGCAATCTCCCTAGACAGCATCTGTTTTGAACAGCTGCACACTGTCTGAATTCAAGAACTGCCAATACCCTGTAATAAAAATGTTATGAATCAAATCCTAAAAAAATAGATTAAAATAAATTTCTATATGCCTTTGTATTCTTTAATCCTTAAGAATTCACAGCTTGGTTTTAGGGAAGTTTTCGCAATTTAAAACAACAAAATAATGTATATATAAACAATATTACATTTACCAGAGCTTGGTGGTTTGTTTTAAAACTATAGTCTAGGGTTGATAGCATTGTCTTTTGTTTTACCTAGTAAAAGTCAGATATCAGAAGTTGCTAACCTTAGTCTACCAAAGTGTCCAGTTCTTAAAGATCTAAATTGAAATCCTATACAGAGGACAAAAGGAGTTGATAGCAAGTGTAGGTGATGCTGAGGCAACTAATTTTTTCTGCCTAATCTGTTCTCCTTTAAGTTCTTATTTCCTGTTTTCATTGTTGTGACAGGCAGCAGTTAAAGAACATTTAAGAGATAATGAGAGCACTGAGTGGTTTGAATACTAAACCATTAGAAAGTTCATAGAAATCAATAAAATGTGACAGCTTCTGTCCTGTGCTGCATTTCTCAAGGATGAGGTAGAGAGAGAGAAAATGATGCATAGGTCATATAGTCAACAGAAAGACAAGGCAATTTCCAAGTTGCAGTTAAATGACAACCCTTGGAAACCAGCAAAGTCTTCTCAATCCCCCATCAGCTACTCCTGTGTATTCCTTAAGTAAGTGCAACTCTAATACCCAGTCACTCAAAACATACACTTTCTTAGGCTCAAGACAGTTACTTCATGAGTGGCTGACTGTTATTTCAAAATTCTTTTTTCTATTACCTGTTCCTGAGGAATCTGTTTTTCTGAAAGCTGTTTGAATAATATACTTAGCATCTGAACCAACCCATAAACTTTTAATGACATCTTGAGCAAATACTAAATAAAAATAATCAAAATCCCAAAAAACATGAACAAATAAAATGTTCCACAATAACAAATAACATGTAAAATCTGTGTAACTTGAATAAGCAGGAAACTTTTTGAAAAACCTTAAACTTTACCAAAGGCTAAACAAAGTATGTCCACTATTTAAAATTATTAACACAGGGCTGTAACATTTTGAAGAGTTGTACTTCATCTACGGCCTGTCCAAGTCTGCAATATTTCTACAATGTGAAGGGAGTTCCTACATGCAAAAATTAAGCATAATGCTCAAACTTTAAAATGAAGCAGTCCAGTCAAGTAATGGCTAAAATAAAATTTTTCGAATCCATTTTATAAGTGAACAACAACAACAAAACTTTTCTATGTGCAGCTAATGATAGAATCCAAGAAAACTGGCTTTAATCAGAGCCACCTAACAGGACTCGAGAAATTCCACAATTCTGAGCAGCCAAAAATAAGCTGGATATCATCAGACCTAATATATCCAAAGACTAAAATGGTATAGTTTGCAAATGCATATTTTTAATGTTGATTATACTTAATAATTATAATTATAAATAACACTAATGAGCAATTTGTATACTTGTTTGTTTTAAATAATTTCACCCTATATACTTATGCAGACTTACATTTTGCCTTTAGATGAGTCTGAATCATACAAGCCTAGAGGTTTTCACATTACGTGCCTGATAAATACTTTTGAAAAAAACATGGATGAATTTTAGATGGTTACATCTTTTTGTTGAGTAAGTAACATGGGAATCATATGCCTTTATTTTCTCATGGCATTGCCACAGAACAGGCTGTCCATAATTAAATCACCTCAGGCTCATGGTGTGACAGTGGTAGTGCTCTTCTCTGGAAATAGCATGTGTGTCACCCTGCAGTTAGAGGAAAACATAGCAATACATATTTTTTATGTAGGCCTCTTTCCTTCATGTGTTCTCATTAAACTTTTAAGAACTCAGAGGAATGCAGTGGGTGGAAATCTGTGAGATACATTGGGCTCATTTAGGGACTACCCACAAATAAGCAAATATTCATTGCTCCTTTTATGGACAGGCTAAAGTTGGGCTTTGGGAGCAATCTAACTTTTTAAATGGATTTCAAGGGAACTAATATTATGTGCCAGCTAAGGGTTTACTCAAGGTCAGTGAAAAGCCAGCTAGTATATTTACATGGATAACAAAATGCAAGTTCTAACAGTCTTTAAAATCAAGAAATGAAAATAATTTTCAAGGTTCATGCAATAAAATGTCATTATGAATAACAGTTAGAAGATGGCCTAGCTATTTTGAGAGTGGCAATAAAGACTTTCATTTTTCATATTGCATTTTTTTATTTCATTTTTTGCAGACGAGTCAAGAATCACATTAAAAATATATTTAAAAATCCTCAGGTGTCCTCTCCTGATTATCATTTGAAAATATGAGGGTGTCCTGCAGATCTTTCCTCTTGAACAACTAAAGGCTTATGATGATAATAAGATATTATGTGCAATTTTTATTCTTAGAAAAATAAAGAAAAGTCATACAAAAAAAGAGGAAGGATACAAAGAGACTGGTAGATGCAGCCTCAGCTTGGGGCTGCACTCCCCAGGCACAACAGGCCTGCAGATGTTGCCTGCTGCAGGCAAGGTGCTTGGACATATTAAAAGGATTTTATAACCAAATATTTGAACTCGTAGCCTTTCTAGCAATTCATAGTCACAACCTTGTTAATTTAGTTGCTCTGTAAAATGGTCAAAATTAACACTTTCATGAAGCAGCCAAAATCAGTCATTTGTTCTGCTTTCCTTCTGTTTTTTTCAGGCAAGTAAAATCTGGAGAAATCAAAACACCAAGCAGGGTATTTGCTAATTCCCACATATTGCTGCCAACACAGTAGAAAGTGCTAACTGAGGCCAATATCAGCTGAAATGTAAAATGCACAATGTGAGAGCCCATAGTTGCAAGCTACTCTACATGCCAGGATTTTAAGACCTTGGTGAATATGGCCATCCATCCGTCTGAGGAGATGCTGATAAGATCACAACTCTTAACTCTGCAGTTAAAGCCATGGAAAGGTCAATGCTATGAGGATATTTATCTCCAGGCAAGAGCAGATCTCCAAACATACCAGATACCCAACACAGAGGGACCAAGAAAACTGCAAGTTATTCAAGTGTTTAGCTGAGACCTTCAACTGGAACCCCTTTCTGGACCTGAGCAAAATAAAAAACAAAGGCCACTCACAAGAGAGAGTAAGCACATCCATGCTGAAAATGTTAAGAATTCTATAAATCAGAGGTACTTGATGGAAGATTTCCACGTAAGTTTTCAAATGAGAAATCAGGGCAAATAAAGAGAATTACATTTTCTTGCTGCACTTTTCATCATCAGTTATCTGTGGCTAAAGGGTAAGCAGAGCTTTAGCAAGTCACCATATTTTTCAATACCACTTAATGTATTTTTCTTATTTGAACTTATCTAATAGCTTTTGAAGTTATAAATAAAATTTTTAACAGACATAAAATTCTGTATTTAATTAAGCATTGTGTGAAAAACTATTTATATCTGTCACTTAATACTTTCCCTAGTTATTCCCTGACTTGTCTGCCCATGGGAAGACTTGGACAACTTTCCCTATTTGTTTTCCTTGCTCCATTTATATGCCAGTGTCCATTAATTACCTTGATATTTGCTTTCCAAAAGTACTCTGAAGTCTTTAATTTCTCCTCACATCCCATTCTAAAATAAGCCAAAAAAACCAAAACAAAAATCCCCAAAACAAGCAAACAAAACCAAACAATCAAAAAACCCCACATATTCCCTTTCTGAAACAAGTAGAGAGAAAATTTATGAAGAGCATCAGTAATATACATGGGTATATATGCAAACAGATCTAGAAGTGTTTAATTCTGAATACTCACATTAATTATTTGCATAATCTACATTTATTTATAGTGATTTTATTTTTTTAACTTTCTAATTATTAACACAATCTTCTACCAGTATATCCTCTGAGTTTTAAATTTAAATATGGTGATTAACTTAGAGAACTTCTACAAAATTGTTATTTTGCCGTTAAAATTTTTTTCCATCTAATTAATTAAAGTGAAAAAACACCCTTCCTATTAATTATCTCTTTTTTCATTTTATTGAGTCTCCTGCCTGTCTAGAGTACACCTTTCCTGTTAACCTATTTACAATATTTAATGAGAAGATTTATCTAAAATTTCTTCGAGTGTTTATTGTATTTCCATCAGTTCTAGAAAGCTTACCTGAAAGCCTACCCTAAATCCT
This sequence comes from Regulus satrapa, assembly GCA_013396955.1. Taxonomy (NCBI): domain Eukaryota; kingdom Metazoa; phylum Chordata; class Aves; order Passeriformes; family Regulidae; genus Regulus; species Regulus satrapa. Next base: position 36,183 of record VWZN01009489.1, read on the forward strand.
CCCCTAATTAATGCCCTAGGGTGCAATTTCTTTCTACAAAAGTAACATCTATTCTTTCCTTTTGCAACACTATTTTATTGATCTAATCAATTCCCCATTTCTGTTCTATACATCAGATTTATTAGTCTGTAATTTCTGAAAAATATCTAAAGACCATTTTTATTTCTCTCATTTCTCTGGCACTGGGGTCAGTTTAAATAAGAAGCATACCATACTGAGCAGTCTGGCAACTTCATAACATTGCAGTTTGGCGAGTTTGGAGACTTCATTGACTCCAGCAGTTTGTTGCTATTCACTTTACAAACTTATTTTGTTTTCATAGAGGCCTGCATTGGAAGAATTAAACATTTGTAGGAACATCAAGGAGCCATTTTGTAAGAGGCAAGCATACCAATGGCTATATGGGAGGTAGACAAAGCATCACTTCTCTGCCTCCTTTGGACAATAATTTCATTCTGCATTTCTTCCACACAAGCAAAATCTCTAGCCATAAAATTATCAGGCTGGTTTGGGGAGCCATTCATTCTCTGTCATTCAAAATATTCCACTTTGCACAGTAATTTATTAGATTGGGGCTGAGCACAAGAGAGATCAGGATGGATGGAGTATTGGTCTCCAGTATAATGATCTCTGATCTCTCATGTACAAGAAGAGAAACATTCTGATGCTTTCTTTAGAGATACTGATTAAACACACCCTACATTAATATATATTGATGTTTTAAATGCAAGATAATAACTCTGATATTATTAATTCAATTTTCTCCAACATTTTGTTTCCCTCTTTTTCCTCAGATAAGGTAAACAAATTACCCTGCTTTTATTTGTGTGTACTGCGATGTTAAAAATATACAACAAAAAGAAGAATAAAATTAATCTAGCTCAACTCCTCAACTTTTCCTCATTTTTGTTACTATTAGGCTGCAGTATTTTGAAAGATTTTACATTTTAGTTACTATTAGGCTGCAGTATTCTGAAAGCTTTTGTTTTGCTCCAACACACCTATGAAACTCTCATGCATATTTTTATACCTTACCTATGACCTCAGTTTTAATACAGCTTTTTTAGTCTTACTGTGCAGTTTTACATGAGGAAGAACTATGACTTTGGGATAGAATGAAAGAGGAGCTACATCCATTTTTCTGTACTAAGACCATTAAGCCTGTCAGTGACTATGGAGGAACACCATTATGCATAGAGCATTAACACATTAAGGCATTAAGCACTCCTTTGAAACTATTCCTATCTTACTTTTGAGTTCTACTAAAGAAGCCCATCATGCATATTAACAAGATTACCCAAATCGTTATATCTATAGAGGTGTCATTACTCAGACTCTTGAGTGCATGAGTACATCATTTAGAAAATCTCCCAAAGTAATAATTCTGAAGCAAACTATGACTCTTCTGGAATAAAAATATAGCAATGGGCAAAACCTCAGTCTGCAAGGGCTCACAGGACATATTAATGTTCAAAATCCCCTTAAAGCAAAACGAAAGGTAATGATACAGAGATTGAAGGGGTTGGGTCTTAACATTACTGCTCTCATGGGTTCAGCATGTACAAAAGACAGGAGCTATGATTGCCTGAGACTACTCCTGTCAAAAACCTGTTCCTCCCTATTCCACATAATCTCAGTCATCCAACTTGCAAATCAGTCCTGTCGATGTGTCAAAAATCCTCCACAGGTGCAGAAAAGGAAGCCAGTTTTGCAGTGAGTACCTCAAGGTTTCTCATCACAATAGGAGGGGAGCCAGAGATAAAGAGGAGAAAGTTTTGGGAACTTCTTGGTGCCTGTGAATGCGATTCTGAAGTAGGACACACTTGGGAGAATAGAAAACTTCAGGATGATTTGAGGAAGGGGGAAAGGACAGTACTCAACTGAGATGGGCTGTACCCTTTCTCCAAGGCTTTTTGGATTGCCTGCAGAAGTCAAGGCTACAGAATTTTTTTGTTAAGCTGTACAGGCAATAAACCAACAGTACAACAGTTTCTGCTATGTCTGCAGTCAGTGGACATGCTCAGTATGTGAGAAAGAGGTGCGAGTCTGAACCCTTCTTGAGTACACGCTTGGGAAAATTGTAATAAAAATATGCAGAAGGATGTTTTTCCTGTCTCATTTACAAAGGGTGGGTTTCTCCATTCTGGAAAAATGATGTCTGCTTAAGCAAACATGCACCATCACCTAGCACCAGGTACTCACAGGAGCACAGGATACTAAGTTCATATTTGGATGCCTCCTTGGAAGCTGTCACTTGCTGTTTGGATTGTGTTGTACAATAAAACAGCTCTATGCCTAAAACCTGATTGTTGGTGTCTTAAAAGGTACTAAAGTGAGGCTTTGTTCTGGATTGGGAGGAAAACAAAAAGGGTACCACTGAACCTTGTCAGTGTTTGGAGCTTTGCAGTAGAGAAAAAAGCAAAACCATAAAAACTAACGAAACAGAGTAACAATTTATCTGCCAAACCATCCCACAACCACTGAATAAATACAACTTAAAGCCAAGCAGCTGATGAGGCATATAATCTCTGCTCTTGAGGTTATTATTCAGAAATATCTGCTGCTGTGTATAGTCTAGTGTACGCGGACTGAAGCAAAAGGCAGGCTTATTTGGTTAATACCTGGCTACTTCAGCAAAGCAGTGGAAAATACAATGAAAATAATAAATTTCTATATAAAAACCTGTATGTGATTCTAAACAGTTCTTCATGCTGCTGAATTTCAAGAGGCTAACAATGAAAAAACACATGAATGCTTAGGGGAAAAAAACCCAAAAAAATCCTACCAACCAACCACACAAAGAAACAAAAAACCACAGGGAAAAAATAAGAATAAATGTCATATGAAATACTGAAGCCAATTTTATTGGGGGAAAAAAAAATCCAAACAAAAATTAGCGTGACTTGGGGCTCAAGGGGTTAGCAATCTCATGCAATTCATCATCGCTGCTTAGAAGTTAGCATTAAAAGATACCTTCATAAATAAAGTAATAGTTATTTTATAAGATTAATCTGTGTCAAAATAAAGATTTTGAATTTCAGGTTTTGTTGGTTTTTTTCTTTTTTAAGTTTACTCACAAAGGCTGGAAGGTTAATACAAAGTTATCATCATACACTGCCAGAACCTCATTTTGCTTATCAGAAAATGAACAGTAGGTTTGTAATCAATGCAACTTATTTAACACTTCTACACACACATAAACACAGTGTGCTTCTGCAGACTACCATAGTTCGTGTTTACCAGCATTTTGTTGGGTTCAAATACATGAGACTTATATATCTATGTACCTGTAAAGGCACAGACTGCTAAGTCCCAGGTGTTCAAGTTATTAGTTATGTATCCCAGCTTCAGATAGAGTTCAGTCAGCAAAGCCTAATAAGGGATGACCATGTAGATTCCTGGCTCAGACCTTTTCCCAACAACAGCTTGTCAAAGTGTCACCCTAAACATTCACTGGCCCAAGATATACCAACAATCTCACCAGTAAAAGCAATGTCTAAACTGTAAGAAATCTCACCTAACATATATTAAAATAATTAGCTCCTTGGGGAAGCAAAGGAAATAGAACTGCAGAGTGCTGAAAGCATCAAAAGCACCAATATAAGCCTTCTTCATGGTCATCAATGCAGAGCTTTTGGGACTCGGTAGAATATCACTGGCTTTCTTTATCCTGAAGGACTTTGAAAAGGTTTCTTTCTCACTCTTATTGCTTAACCTCATCAGGGGATATTCTACCCCTCTACCAGTCACACAAGGATCACACTTCAAACCCTGACAGTATCAGCAAACCTTGTCCCAAGCTGAAAATAGCTGGAGAAGAGGAATCAATAATAAGTTAAAATAAAATTGCAGGAATGATTTCTCATGGATAGGGTGTCAGGGTACCAACCATTTTTCAAAATTAAGACATTTTCTGGACAAAAATAAGACCACCTTTAGGCTCAACAGATGACAGAAGAACACAAAACATCTCAATACCAGCAAATTCTGTTCTTCCAATAACGTTGAAGGCCTTGCTTGCTATAAAAAGCTATTAAAAACAAACAAACATAAAAAGGTTTTAATTGCTTTGTATCCACAATTTCAATTCAGCTTAAAAATGAAATACATCTCTCTTTAGGAAAAAAAAAAGAATAGGCTGGGTTTTCCTCTCCATCATAACTGCTCAGAAGCAACAGAAACTAAAAGCATTGGAGTGAACGTGCTGCTTTCTAGGCAGAGGTTAGATTTATTCGAGGATTTCTGCAGCTTGGATCTCACCTATTACAGTTTGGGCAGACAGAATACACAGCCAACATTTGTTGTTAAAACCCATATAATCACTAAGAGGATAAAAAAAAATGAGAGCAGTAGCCCAGACAATTACCCTTATTTTCACTGGAGACATCAGATGGAATTGTAGCAACTTCGACAGGAGAGTTTGCTAAGGTGTGCCACCTAAAGGGCTCTCTTTTATTGTATGCTCACCTAAATTTGTGCTCTGTTCCTAAAAAAGAACATTTACTTGATCACTTGTTTAGAGAAAGTATGTTCCTGTAAGTAAAGCCATTAATTAATAAAATATTTCTGAGAACAGAACGCTTTTCTAGTCCTTAACACTTTTCCATGACCCTATAGTCTTTCACTAAATACTTGCAGTCCAGTAGAAACAGGTCTCTGCCTTGTAGAACCTATAATATTCAGGAGTGAGACCTCCCTGACTCTTCCCCATTTGATTGCTCATAAGTGGGTTCCAGCTTTGACAAAGAAGTCAAAGTACTGTCAATACAATTTATAGATGTATTAGTAATCATCATATGTGGCCTGTTTACATTTTTACAGCTTGCCATTTGTAAAGGACAGATTCATTCATTTCAGCATGATGGAGAGAGGCTTTTCTACTGCAGAGATCCTTCTATCACTTTGACACATACCTTTCACTATCATCAGTGCCATCAGGCAGACTGAGCACAGAAGATATCAATAAAACTGCCCCACTCGGTTCTGTTGGAAGTTACTGAGGCAGACTTACAAGCATACAACAGGGCTTTGAAAGGCATCACAGAGCAAGAGAAAGAGCTAAAGAGATCAAAAAGTTGAGGCAAACATGGTGGGACACAGCTGATAGCTATATTTCTATTATTTTGGTTAAAAAACCACAGAAAAATAGAGAGAGGGTCCATTTAGGTTGATCAAAGGAGAGCAAAGGAATTCAGATGTGTAGTCAGCACATGACAACATTCATAGAATCACAGAATGGTTTGGGCTGGAAGGGACATTAAGGATCATCTAATTCCAGCTCCTGTGCCACGGATAGGAGCACCTTCCACTAGACCAGGTTGCTCAGACCTCCATCCAGCCTGGCCTTGAGCACTGCCAGGGATGGGGCATCCACAGCTTCTCTGGGCAACCTGTGCCAGTGCCTCACCACTGTCACAGTAAAGAATTTACTCTGCATGGTAAACCTAAAGTTCCACTCTTTCAGCTTGCATCCATTATTTCTTGTCCTATCAGTGCAGTTCCTGATGAAAGTTCTGGATGCTGGGAGAAAAAAAAAAAACTAGCAGTAAGAATACCCTGTAATATCAAACTGGAATGCAACATTATTGATACCTGGATCCAAATGATAGTTATAAATGCTTCCTGAAATTAAAAACAAAGCAATTAAACCACTTCTTCCTGCCTTTAGTATGATCTGAAGCCACCACTGGTGTCTCCAGCAGGCACAAACATGTCTTGTCTTCATCTGCTCCCTGCTGACTGTGTGTGTGAGCACACCAGTCAAGGGGAAATGCAGTGTGATGTAACTGGGACCATGAGAAGCACCTCCCATGGTGAGACACAAACCCATGTGCACAATAATGTGCCAAAACAGATTTTGCTGCACCTTCAAATTCCCACTTTGCAGCATGACAGTAGATAAAACTCTCAAATCACGGAGGGTATCCTAATTCATTCAATATAATTAGACATTAAAGCGCAATGTATCTTTTAAAAACTTACAATCCCTTTATATTTGTAATCAGCACTAGAAAAAAAAAAGTGAGGAGGGCAGAAATAAAGACCACATTATACTATTTTGTCAAAACCAGCAACACAAACTGGATTTGAACTGAAAAATTTTATTAGACATTCAGAAGAAATAATTTCAGACATAGTACACAGATTTTATCCTCTTTTTTAGTTTTCCAAAGCAGTACTGTATTTGATAAAACCATCACCTAGAGAATAACCATCACCTAGAGAATATAGTAATTTTAAATTTAAAAAAAAAAAGTGCTAGTCTTTGTCATCAATGTAAAGACTTGTTTAGAAAAGGTGGATTACACTAGGAAACCCTAAGAGGTGTCCAACTAAGCAGCCACAGGTGTATTCACACTGCTGATAAGTCTAAACTTCAGAGCAAAGGGTCAGAAGAGGAAAGTTACCAGAGGAAACCCTTCCCAGAAAAGCAGTCAGAAAGTAGTTAGTCTAGTAACACAGTAACCACACAGACACAATTTTTGACACACAGAACAATTTCTAGTTTAAAAAAACCCCAAAACTTCTGAGTGGAATATAATTTTATGCTCACATTTATCAAAAAACAATGATTACCTATTTCCACTTCAAGAAACAAAGTTGCCATTTAATCTGAGGTACACCACATAACTTTTGTGGGCTCAGTCAGTGCACTTAGGCAATAATATGTTCTTCCTCACTTTTTTATTAGGTAATTTCACATCTATGTAACATATCTGAATATTTACATTAAAATATATGGATTTACATTATTAATATAACAATAAAATTGAAGGAGAACCAACAGATAGGAATATTTTGAAAATCACTTATGTTCTAAAAACTTAAGTAAGTTTAAAACAACTAATGACTTTTACCAATATTTCTACTTTTCTCAAAAAACTTATAGAAATAGATCAGAGATTACATTTCTTTCTGGCTCACAGCAGCCATCCCAGTACTTAAGATGCTAAAAGAAACAAAAACTCATTTTCTGATACATACAAAAAGGGAAAATAAAGTGTTCAGTGTTTGACGGGCACTATAAAGAAGCAGAAGCCTTTCCAAAAAGACACTATGCACACTGTTTGGGGAACAGTGAACACAATCAAGGTGCACATAAACATGGAAAAATTGTCAATCAGTGCTACACTTTCAGTTTGACCAGTTCACTAAAACAGTGCTCAAGAAGGACACTTCTGGACTGTGATAAGTTACTACTGTGATTTTTATTAAAAAGTGAAAGTGTTCTTTAAGCAATGTATCAAATGTATATACATCAAACAAATTACAGATAATAAATTCAGTGCAAAGTAGGTATAAAATGTAGCTGGCTGCATTTGAAAACAAACACAAAACCTTTTCACCCCAAAAAGAAACCTCACCTTCCTTTAAACATCAAATCCATTTACAATCAATCAAAAAACAGGCAAGAATAATAAAGTGGTTCACTAGCTAACTACATTTATAAGCAATACTTTTAAGAGAGAAATTATAAACTAATTATTAACTATTAACTAACTTCTCCTTAACAAGCTATCATACGATACAGAAGGATGAGGCATAAAAAATGAAGCTGGTAAGGGACTACTGCCCTGTTTGTTTACTTGTTTTCTATCAAAAACAAGTAAAGTTCATCACACTTATTTCTGCATATTCCACAACACCAGTGAAAGCACAAGAACTAGTAAAAATACTTGAATTTCCAAGGGTTGCTGTTACCATTTCCCTATTACCACTAGGTGGTGATAGCTTGACACAGATCAGCTTTCCTTCTGTTAAAATCAGTGCAAACTGCTAGCGGACAGAATCGTTTCCAATGCAATATAAAGGTCCTCTCTGTGTACTAAAAAGAGGAACACTTAATCCTTTTAACTTCGTAAATTGCTGTAGCAAAGACTTACCTGCTTCAGTCACATCGTTTCACCCTGTTCTTATCCATTAAAACACTTACAGATGCCTTGAAGAAAACTCAGATAATTCACTCAAAACAGCCTTTCACCTTGTTTCTGGCTGAGTCACACAGCTCTTGTATGCTCTATAGGCTTTTTGTAGTAGATGCTTCTAAAAAATCATGACAGTTCTATCTTTAAATCCTTTTTCTACAACACTACTTGTAAAGATGCTTCCACAAGTCTATTAAGGCCCACAAAGGTGAGGCTGCCGCTTTTTATCTGCCTCAAAGTCTCATCTAGATTCCTAGGGCAGTTGAAATAGATTGCTTTTTAAAAATACTCACACCACTGCACTTTTTCCTCAGAATGTTCAAGTCATAACTTTCCAAGTTCACTCAGTCACAAAACCTTATCACAAATCCACCTATTCCCCTTATCCTTAGCAGCTAAGCAAAGTTCAAGATGAAATCACTTCTGCTGAAAGGCTTGTCCACCAGGCACACCTGAAGCCTGTTACCTTCCTTGGCTGCAGCTGTAAAGCACTGCTTGGTTTGGGGATGGGATGCCTGTGTGTTATTTGTTAACATAATAAGTTTTCTAGTAAAGCTGTTTCTCTTTAACTCACACCCAGTTGCTGCCCTGTAGTTTATAGCTCAGTGCAAACAAACCATTTGGAATGAACTAAGTATAATTCATGTCAAGGAAACGGGGATGAAGGATATAACAAGCACATTAGTTAACAGCATGGCTTAAATAGTTTTCAAAGTAATGCTGAGAAACTTCTACTTAAACCACAAGCAGTCTAACATAAGAAATCATTAGGAAATCAAAGTTACAAAGCAGTAAAATACATGGATCATTTCCCAAAAGATATGCTTTCTCACTAGACTGACAGATCCCATGCTGTTCCCAAATCTGCATCAGACTGTTATTAAAGAGCATACCAGAGAATTATAAACTCATGAAAATAAAGAAAACAACCCCAAATCCTTAATGAAATAACTTCAACTTCTAAAAAACTGTTCTTTTTCAAGTATCATCTATCAGTTCTTAACACTTTCCTGATGCTCCACCTTGCCTCATGATTCCAGCTGGTGCCCCTTCCATGATACAGGACATGAATTGCACAGTACTGGTGTGCAAACCAAAACATGTAAGGCCTCTCAGATTTTAAGTGAGTTTAAAATGACTCAAAAATGGTTTAATCTAGCAGAAGACTGAGACAATGACCCCAGTTGTGTCCTGCAACAAGGAATTACACAGATCAGTTATGGCTTACTTAAAAACAAAACCAAAATACTATGACAAAATTCAACCCACAAGTCAATCTGGTATTACTGGAGGGGAAAAAAAAAAAAGAGGGGGGCATAAAGTAAAATCTGATTTTGTTCAATATTTGATCTGTTTCCTTTCAATTAATAGATTTTATTCTTGGCCTTGTGTTGATCTAAAAACCACTGCAGTTAATAGTGCTAGCAAAGTTAAACTCTGTAAAGAATGAGGAATTAGAGACATTGAACACAAGTCTGCACCGTTCCGTACCTGGTCAGGTTTCTAGTATCTCTTAGCTGTCCTTAGTTTTAGAAGCACTACTCAGATTCCATGGGAAGCTTTCCACACAGCTAACTGTTTTCACTAGACATGTTTCTGCTGCATTTCTATTGGATCCTGTTTCAGGGACAGAGTTTGTGTTGGTATCATTTTTGCTGCCACCTGTCATGCTTCCTTACTTCATTTTGAAAAGAGAAATGGGGACCGAGCCTCTTTCCTTCAGGCTGCAAGAAATATCACCTCTTTTTTGGGTCTGTATCATACAGATTTTCTTCCACTGAATTAAACTCACAGTCCTGTCACTTAGTGTAAATGAGAAAGTGAAAAGGGCATTTCAAAGAATCCTAACCACAAAATAAATTCTTGAATAATATTCTCAAATGTCATTTCAAAAAAACACCAGCAAACAAACAAACCCATGAGGGAAAATAATAATAACCTCAGGCAATGTCCACAGTGAATTCCAAAGTATAAATAGCTCAGTTTATATATTCTGAAAGCAGAACAAAAGTTGGGTTGTGTTATCATGCAGCTGAGCCAAAAATAAAGCTTCTTTGAAAATGCTTTAGAGAATCTCATAATTCTTACAAATCTTAATGCCTTAATCTTTCCCTTTAACCTTTCTCCAGCTAGATAAAAGGAATTAAAATAAAGCTTCTGATTCTGAGGAACAGAATGTTTGGTATCTATTGTTGATAAAAAGAAGAATAATAAGCCTTTGAACATTTCTTGACCTCTCCCTTTGTATCAACTAAAGATAGCATTTTTGTAGGTATTACATAATTTCAGCTCTAAAGTAGAAAAATTCTTCAATAGACATTTTCCTTTGGTCATTTTTCTACAGCAATTGATGCAAAAAAAGCCAAAGGTGTGAAGTAAAAATATATACTTGATATTTTAATATTTACCTTGAATTTCAGGTGAAATTCAAAGTAACAAGGCGAATTCAAACTATGGAAGTCTTAAGAAATCCGCAGCTAAAAAAGACAATACAGCAGGTCTTTTCATTCATTAACCAGGCCTGCTTTTGTCTTTGTCCTTTCCAAAACCAGATAGCAGAAGATTCTTAATAATATGATGCCAAGATACACAGGATATAAATTATAAACAATCTAATATCTCCATGTACGTTTGTATTAGTCCATGAAGTGCTCTGAAAAACACAACCTGATAGGATTCTTGAATTAGTCACTTCATGAACAATGCAAGGTGGAATTTATTAACAACACCAAAGAATGCTTAAACAAGAGCATCTCCTAAACATCTGTGTACTCATTTTTCATCCAGGAAATGGAAAATTACTCTGCTTCAAAAAAGCTGATATTTCTGAAGTGGAATGTTTCAGAAGAGACAATTCTTACTGCATTTTCAGAGTTGAAAGGGCACTCCTTTGCCAACCAAGAAATCAGTCTTTCCTTGTTCAGAAGTATCACAATCAAGATTTCCATGAAAACTCCATTTATTATCTTAGAGCTGTTGGTAAGAGATCAGCAGATAGCTTTCTGTGGGACATTGGAGACACTGAGGACACCACATACTGACATCACTAAAGACACAGAGCTTCAATCAAGTGACATAGAGAGCCTTCGAGATGGTGGGACCTTCCGCCAAAACTTGAGAGCTGTTTTAGGCCAAAAGGCCCTATCTGAGTAGTCCTCATTGCATTTTTAGTTTGCAGAATGAGTTTTCCCCAAGTGAATAGCATTCTGTAGATACTGTATATACTGCTACTTGCTGATTTCACTGCATTTTGAATGTGTGCTCTGTGGGGTAATGCTTTAAAAAGAAAAGCAAGGTAAATAAGTTATTAATCATAATTTGCATCCACTAATTTCCTTCCAAATTCGCTGACCAGATGAAAAATGTGCCAGAGCTTTTCTGAAGATGATAGATGAACTACAACTCAGTTTAAAAAAAAAGGTATGGAAAAAGCAGTGTGTATCTAATTAATTAAGGGAGGCATTAACATGACATACCTTAGTATGAAGGAGAAGAATTTTAAATTATCTTTTCTGAGCATGGTTTATCCTGAATAGCTGCAGTTTTGGTACTCCTACCACCTACCTACCTACTTGTTACAACTGCTTAAAAACAGCTTCTAAAAATATTTTCCTTTTTTAGAGAAACTGACTCTCACAGCTGGAAATTTAAAAAAAANGTGTTGAGTACATATAGATGACTTGAGGGAAAAATAAAAAAAAAAAAAAAAAAAAAAAAAAAAAAAAAAAACAACCCAGAATATGTTTCACCTCAAAATTATTATTTAGTTCAACAGAAACATTTTGTGGGTCTATATCAACATCAGTCAATTTTTCTAACTACACAGGAATGAATGCAAATTACTCTATTTGAAACCCTTGTCTTTTAAACTTGAATTTTGCACAAAAATATCAATTTTCCTAAATGTTCAAAATGTAAAAAAAAAGTAATTCATAGAATATCTTCAGTTGGAAGGGACCTTAAAAAGTCCCTAGTTCCAACCCTTCCACCATCCACTAGACCAGAGTGCTCAGAGCCCCATCCAGCCTGGTCTAGAACACGTTCAGGATCGGCCTTCCACAACTTCTCTGGGCAACCTGGTCCAGTGCCTCATCACCTTCATAACAACAACAAAAAAATTCTTCCTTTTTTCATTTAAAGGTAGTCTCAGTCTAAAGCTATTCTCCCTTGTCAGGACATGTACTGTAAAAAGTCCTCCTCCAGCTTTCCTGTAGCCACCTTTAAGTGCTGGAAGGCTGCTTCTTCATGGTCCCAGCTCTCACTGCCTGTCATAGCAGGGACACTACGGCCCCTGATCATCTTTGTTGTTCTCCTCTGGACTTCTTCCAGCAGGCCTGTGTCTTTTTTATGTTGGGGGTGTCCCAGGGCTGGACACAGAACTCCAGATGACGACTCATCGGCGGGGAGCAAAGCAGCAGAATCAACTCTCTTGACCTTTACGTAGCTTTTAACACAGCCAGGATGTGGTTGGGCTGCAATGCACATTATTAGGTCAGTTTAACTTCTTGTCAGCCCAATGCTTCCAAGTACTTTCCTCAGGGCTGCTCTGAATCCTTCTCCTTGCAGCCTGATCTTTTGCTTCAGATTGCCCTGGTCCAGTTGCAGGACAGAATCACAAAATCACAGAACAGGTCAGACTGGAAGGGACCACGGTGGGGCATGTGACCTAACCTCTCTGCTCAAGCAAGCCCATCCTAGAGCACATGGCACTGGATTGTGTCCAGACACTTTTTAAGTATCTCCAGTGAAGGAGACTCCACAACCTCTGTGGGCAACCTTGCATCTCACCTTGTTGAACTTCATGATGTGTACATGAGCTCATCTCTCAAGCCTGTCCTGGTCCCTCAGGATGGCATCCCCTCCCTCCAACATGACAACCACATCACACGCTCGGTGCCATTGGCAAAATCTTTGGGGTGCATTAAGGATTTCTCTCAATCTCAAACCATGCTTTTTCAGTAAGTTTGGATCAAATACCAGAACTAATATCTGACTATTTTCACATTTCTACTCATAGGCACTAGCAAAGTTATTACTAATGTCTCATTAATGCCATTTACATGAAAGAATGAGATTTCCTTGGACAGTTGTGGTGTCTTTCTTTCTGAATTTGTAGGGCAATAACCAGTTTTCGAGATGGCAGGAAAGAAAAGAGATTGCTCACACTCACTGAGCAAGTGGCAGCCGGGCAGACCTGCCATTGAGGCCAATCTCAGCAGCCATTCACTGAGATTCTGTGTATACCTCCAGGAGACCCAGCCCACAGGTGAAAGAAATGCAATGCCATTTGTCTCTTTTAAGTTTTTCTGCTGTTTGAAGCAGCCTTCTTTCTCTGAACTCCAGGGGGGAGCTAGATGCATGCAGATCACTCTGAATAAACGGTGAGAAGTTCACAGTTCCCAAAAATAGCACTGTGTACAGGCAGTAACTGTGTCTCAGAAGTAGTGCAGCTCTGCTTACATGGCATAATGCCTGCTGTAGTTAGCATTGCTTAGTCGGCTAATTAGCCAAGTGAAGGTCCTGCATGGGCATTTGCATATTATTTCCCACTGCAGAATTAACTCAGCTATGATATCTCTGCATAATTTATCACTGTCCACAAAAAGAGCTAGATTCCTGGTACGCCTGTACGGTGATGATCAAGCAGATAACTAACTAATATCTATACATCCATCTCTGTGGTTTGACCCACATTCTGCTCCTAAGCTGATTAAGTGAAAGAAGAAATTTTGTTCTTAGTTTACATGTCTCAGGGAAACATATATTCAGTGAATATTTTACCTTAAAACCAGGAGAACATACACTTACACATTAAAGAAAAAATGCTCATTACAGCTCCATAAACTTTTATTTTTCCCTTTTCATTATATTTTTAATGGTTCTAACTAACTACTGTATTTTAAAGAAGTCAAAACAGCAGAAGCTACTGCAAAATTGGAAGAATATATGTATTATATGAAAGAAAAAATATGTAAGTGGAAACATTGAACTTTTCCAAAACATAGGGCTCTGGTACTTGTAACTTATGTAATTAATTCAAATATGACTGCTTTATTACATCCTTTTGACATTTAATTTACTAAAATAGTACATTATAATGATATTAAAATACTACTTGGGGAAAATATTTCACTATCTTACCAATGTAAGTGGGCATATTTTTCCTCTGGGAATGACTGCTTTTTGTGGAATAATTGTAGATAAAGGAAATTTTGAATTCATACAGTATTTTGATAATCAATTTTTTACTCAGAAAAAAATCTAAAAAATTACAGCATTTACTAAATTAATGAAAACTAAATATACAAAACTTCTTATCTGGAACTTGAAAATCTTGATAAAACTTCTTATCTGGAACTTGAAAATCTTGATAAAACTTAAAATTAAAATAACTAAAAATTATTAGAAAACTCACCCTCAGGATCCCAGAGAGCACTGCTAGGTGTTTATAAAAGCTGAGAGATCCAATGTCTATGAAATGCATAAATTCATTTCCCGCAGTCTTTTCCTTAGTGAAGTAATTTATTTCTGGCATAAAGGGGGGTTTAAATGTTATTTCTGAATTGGCAGACTTTTACTCAATTTCCAGTAGTGCATCTTATTACAAAAAATGAAAGGCAACAAAGAATGGAATTTGAGCTCTGTTGTGCAGTAGGCAGAGGCAAAAACAAAGGCACCTGCACTTCTCTGAGGAAGGTTAAGGATATTTCTATAACTGACATTAAGCAAAAAGAATAAATAATTTCCTGCACAATTCTCCAAATGCCTAATACAATGAAAGGTAGCTGACAATCAGACTTCTGCTCTGACAACAGATGCCACATTATACAGTTAATGTCAAATTATTCTATGAGAAACACACTGATGTATGTCCCTGTTCTGTTACAATTCAGTAAGTTTTCAATTTTGCTTCTAGTTCAGCTTGAGTTAAGGAAGACCAAACCTAAAAATTGCTCAAAAATTTTTATATGCATCTTGTCCTTAGAAACAGGACTATGGTAGCCCAGTGGATTCTGTAAACAAAAAGTTAACCACTCAGTTTGAGACGTCATGCAGAAGGTGACTCCTCTGGCAGTGGCATGACAGTCTGTTGTGTGGAACAGGGGATCAGAAGATAAAGCCTTGCATCAGTTTTATCTGCAGTTCCCAAATCTTCACAATCTCCAATCCTAGTATAAAGTAAACTGTATATTATGCAATCACAAACTGACAGGCAGAGAAAGTATAACCATAGGACACTTTTAAAGTCAGTACAGACACTGCGTAGAAGAAGCCAAACCTATGTTTATATGAAAAAAATGACCCAGAAATCAAGAATTTACTTGCCGTCTAAGAATCAAATTCTGACTGAATATTAGTGCCTCACATAATTGTAAAGGAGTTTCATACAAGTTGAAATAATTTATATAATATGCCAGCTCTACAAACCCATGAATTTTATGATAATTTATTCTGACATATTTCATAAGCTCAATATTGTTATTATTTTTAAAAATTACAAGACTGAAATATAAAATGTCTGTTATCTCAGAGATCTGACCAAAACAGGATAAATGGACTTCATGACACTGAAAGAAGGCAAGAAAATTCTCCTTTTGTTGTTAAAACTTGTAAGAAGGTGTTGAGGACTTGTAAGAAGGCCATAATTTGGATATGTCTCCATTTACGGACATTTGGAGTAATGTTGCAGCCCCTGATCCATCAGGAACCCAGTAAATTTTGCCCTGTCCTGAGGCATTGTTTTCCTTCACAAGCTTTCCCTTGGGGCTTTAAGCGATACAATTTTTCTTCTGGATTGGTGATTGAATGCAGCATCTTATTATCCCAACCAAATAGCTTCATTAGCATTGTTTCCCTCACAAGATCCAGGACCTGATGTGAAAGAGCAGCAAATATGGTCTATCTCCACTTTTGCATGACTTAAACACTGTCTCTCACAACACTGTAATAGGTAAACTCAGGAATTGTGGACTAGATGAGTGGGATGAATTGAAAACTGTCTGAACAGCAGATCTCAGAGATATGATCAGTGGCACAGCCTCTAGTTGGAGGCCTACCATGAGTGGTGTCTCCCAAGGTTCAATACTAGGACCAATAATTTTTAATTATTCAGCAGTGACTTGGACAAAGGTACAGATGCCTCCTCAGCAAGTTCATGGATGACAAAAAGCTGGGAGGAGTGGCCAATACCCTTGAGTGCTGTGCAGCCCTTTAGAAGAACCTGGGCAGGTTGGAGAGATGGGCAGAAAGGAACCCATTTGAAATTCAAAAAAAGCAAATGCAGGATCCTGCATCTGGGGAGGATCCAGCACAGAAACAGAAAAGCAGCTCTACAGAGAAGGACCTGGCAACCCTGATCCAGCAGTGCCCTTGTGGCCAAGAGGGACAATGGTACCCTGGGGGGCATTAGGGAGAACACTGCCAGCAGGTTGAGGGAGGTGATCCTGCCCCTGTGCTCAGCCCTGGTGAAGCTCATCTGGAGTGCTGTGTCCAGTTCTGGGCTCCTCAGTACAAGAGAGACAGGGAGCTCCTGGAGCAGGTCCAGCAGAGAGGAGGAACAGAGACGATGAAGGGACTGAAGCATCTCTGTTATGAGGAAAGAACGAGAGGGGAGCTCATCAATGTCTGTCAGCATCTGAAGGGAGGGTGACAAGAGGATGGAGGCAAGCTCTGCTCTGTGGTGCCAAAAAACAGGTCAAGATTGTTAACTGCCTATCATACTTCTTGCCATATCTATATCAATATGAAAGCTCATAGAATAAAACCTTATAAGGGTGTAGCAGAATTCAGCCCCTGATTGTGGCAATAGAGCTACACGGACTCCATGAATCAAAAGGCTATTATTTATTAAGATCTTATTAATACTATTATTTATTAAGATCTATATGCAAGAGCAGAGAAGCAGCAAGCAGCATACATGCAAGCAAGCCAGACAAGCAATTTTCATCTGTCCAAAACATGCAGAGTATATTGATAAGGCAGAATCCGGTATTAAACATAAACTGGCTAACCTCTGTAAACATCAGGACGTTATGAAGAATTCTCCCAGCATCCTCAAAACGCTGGGCCATGTGTTTGGCCCATGTTGTAGGCAACATGAGGGACTCAGATATTTTCACAAATTTATCCATTAATCCCATCAGGTAGACTAAATAATATCAACCTTTTAATAATTGCAAATATTGCAAATTGCTAATATTGGAAATTGCTTTGCAATTCCTTCAAACCGCCATGTTCAATAAGTTGTTGCCTACTATGGCATACAAGATTTTCCAGAAGAACCTAAGGTTGTAGTGATGTCATTGACTGCAAAGTATTAATCTTTTTATTTACCCAATTTGCAGAATACAAATGTATCAATTGTGTATCAATTAAAATTACACTGCTTAGACAGTTTATAATGAGAAAGAAAAATCACATGTTCGTATACTCAACTTTCTTTGTGCCAACACATTATCTTTGTCCCATTAAAGAGCTTTATGCCATCTGCACCATCTGTGATACCAGCTGGTACATTGGTCCAAAAATATCTCTTCAATTATAGTATACTGATTAGTTTTTATATAGATTCAATTGTAGCTTAACTGAATTATAAAGATAAATTTATACTGGGGTTTTTTTCCCATTTCTATGGTTTGATTTTGGTAGTAAAAATTATAAAACATCCTGTTCTTTCCTTGAGATTTGGAGATTTTATAGTTGGAAGCACATAACAAGAAGCAAAGAAATAGTAAAAATGAGGTTATAAATTAAATAAGTTAGGTATTGACACCATGTCCAAAATGAGACACCAAACATTTCTAGCAGAAGATTAAATATTATTTTTATTATTTATTATTCAAAAATTGCAGAATAAACTTTTAAAAAATCATATTTTTCACAAAATTGTCCATTCTAAACAAATACAATATTCATTGAAAAGGTAATTTTGTAGACCTAAAAGTTGGGTGATACTTTGTTTTTCTTCATAAAGATTTAACTTATCAGAATAGGGTTATTTATATAAAGCAATTGAGTGAAATTCCTTTTACAATGAGATTTAATGGCAAGATTCTCGTTCATTCCAGCAAGGCAAAATTTAGCATCAGACAATTAAGTTGAATGGTATTCACCCTTCTGTACCCCTCACCCCTTCTAATAGACATTGATGCTTAGATCAATCACATTATGCCTGCTTTAAAGTTGAACTACAAGCAAAGATCTGAGTTATATGTTTTGAATACTTCCCACACAGAAATTCTGGTATATATATATATATATTAATTACATAGGGAGTATACATCAAAAGAACTGCACTGTGATCATAAATCCTAATAACATTAGTTCAGCCCCTTTCTACATATGCATTGTGGTGCAGCCTTTTAATGATATGATGATGTGCTTTAGTTTGAACAGGAGTTTCTTTTGATAAGTTAATTTAATTCATGGATATTAGCTATTTACCAAATTCAAAACTTCACACTTTCTTCATTTTGTGCCCCCATAACTTACTTACCAAACATTATTGAAAATCTGAACTGAAAACAAACTTCCCTCTGATGTTCATCACTGTGGTGTCTGAGTGCTTCACAAACACTAGTACATTTATATTCAAAATATCCTTGTGAGATGAGAGGTTATTATTATACCTACTTTATGCAGAACAGAGGCACAGTGAGATTAAGATCAAAGGTATTGACTAATTTGGGCGCTTGGTAGGAAACTCATGGAAGCTCATTTTCACACTGCTTACTACACAGCCTTTCATATATGTTCAAAGCCTAGTTAGTAATGGTGCA
>VWZN01009489.1:63857-95347 GCA_013396955.1 Regulus satrapa
GTGAATAATCACCCTTTATCACCTTTTTACCCTTTAAGTTTTCCTGGGTCTAATTCTGGGTAGCAAATTTATTTCAGAAGAACATATACACCAAGAGCAGCAACATCAAATTGTAAAACAGTTAAATAAATATTTAAAAAATATTAAATGGACTAAAGATTGCATGTTTTGAATTCTCAAGCCAATTTCTTTTTGTAATTTTTACAAAATAAAGATTTCTGTATTGCCTAAAACCACTAAAGGTTTTAAAATTAATTTCTATGTTTGTTTTCAAAGCATAAAATCTCAGATATATTAACCTCTTCAGTCATTAATACGTGCAGTAATAGACTGCAATGCCTCCTTTTTCAACATTCAAGAAATATTGCAAAGGGTTAAGATTTAATTATTTACATGCTGAGCACCTAGAAGGGAAAGGAGAAGTGGGTTTGGCAAGGGACACAGTGCACGGTCTCTCCACATCTTCTCTCTCAATCCCTTCCTCAATCCCTACTTATTTTTCTTCCCTTTTCCTCCCCCCCCTCTTTTTTTTTTTTTTTTTTTAGAGGCTTTCAGACTCAAAATTGCAAAGCCATGTGAATTGCAGTTCTACAGGCACATATGACAAATGTTTCCTAGAGACCATAAAAAGGTCATGTTGTGTAAATCTGTGATTTCAACAGAAAAAAAGCAATGCTCAAAGCAACTGTGCTAGAGCTGATGGGAAAAAAAAACCCACAAAAACTACAGGATGTAGTTTAAAATGATAGGAAATAAAAAATGACACATCTGTCAGGCCATAAAAATTCAATTATTGGACAAGTTAAGATCTGAACTGTATATCAGCCGTGGTTTAGGAGAGGACTGTTAGTAAAGAGTAGCTATTGGGACAAAGGAATGAAGTCAGGAGTATATGGTATTCCTGACACTGAATATTTATTATTTATTGGGATTTTTTTGACACTTTTATTTACACCATTTATTTCATATTTTTTTTCCTGTAGGGAAGGTTAATTAGGACCTGGCAGATTTCAGGAACTATCACTCCATGCACAAGCAAACAAAAAAGATGGTTTTGCTGCAGTAATCAAGTTAGGAAAAAATCCTGTTTCACGAGTCATGATACGTTCTAACTAAGGTAGCTGAGGGCTTTGATAGTGGAATGCAAATCCTGTGTGTAATCCTGATGTCATCACTTTCTACCTTACATGCTGTCTTTGCCCCATCACTTCACGGCTCCAAAGAAAAGCACACAGCAAGAAATACTGCAACACTGGAAAAATATTTCAGTACAAAGGACCCCTATCCTATATGAATAAATGTTTTTGTTAATTTTAAACAACTAGGGGAAACGTTTTTCACAGACTTTGTGAGACCATGAGGTGTGGCTAGCTTGTAAAGCAATGGTCAACTAATTTGCATATGACAAGCAAAGGCAAATGGGCCCCAGGAGACAAACTGACCCTGTTCACAAGTCCATATTTAAAAATTTGGTACTGACAATTTTCAGCAGGAATTTTTGGATCTATTTAAGGTCTGAGACAGTATGAAGTATCCTAGGCAGAGCAGAATTTTAACTAGCTCTAAAATAACTTGGGCTATTTTTCCCATACATACTTTGTCAAATATACTTTGTTTGACAGGGAAAAACACAGTGATTGACAGCTTGGGATTATTCCTAAAGCGCTCATACCTCTACTCATAAATACGTGATATGAGGAAACACAAACAATGTAAAAAGCATAAACAGTTTATCATGTCTAATATTTTTAGCAGTATGAAGTGCAGAGTCAGCAGCACAGTGCCTCCAAATTTATCTTCATGACAAATAACTTGTTTTCCTCTTGGTGTCTCACATTTGCATTTTACAAATTCTGCAGCAAATGTATATTCATGGCATAGAATGATCGTGAAGTACTCATAACTGCCCACAGGTTAGCTGAGCAGGCTGCCAATTTAGGGAGGGGACGCTTCAGGGCTGCCCAGTTTTGAAATCGAGCCTTTAAAATTGAAAGTTTTTCAACACATCCTTTAAACTTGGGCTCAGAGTTTATCGCAGCATCAAGCTCTCACTGCTGCATTCCTGGCACTGTCGTTGTCTGTTCCTCTCGCCTCAGTTACAAGGTACCTGCTCTCTGAAACTACTGTCTGATGGAATTAGTCAAATTAGCGAGCCTTGAGCATTGATTAAAATACTGGGTTTAGTACAAAAACATTTCCCACTGACGACCATGTTATCACATTTACTTTTCTTTGAAATGCAAGAAGGTACTTTTTTTTTAATTCTCTTGATCATCCTTTTGAGGATGTACTTGTGCATTGAATCCATGCTGTTTAAATCCTGCATCAAAAAGGGTTGAGTATCATTATCTTCCTGGGATTTATGAAATAACATTTTTCTTATTCCCAGATTTTGAAACAGGAAGAGCAGGAAGATATCCCTAGTGTGACAATATTCTAGAATTTTATCATAAGACTGAAGATTTTCCATTCTGAAAACAGAGTTAAATCACCCCCAACTTTGGAGTAAATCAAACATTTCTTTTCCTGCTCCAAGTTCATAAATGGAAATTGTTTCTCAAAGAATAATTAATTCTATGAAGCTAAAACATGTTGACAAACTCAGTTGCAAGATTATACAAATAAACTAAAACATTAGAAATTAATTGTAGAGGAGAAATAGTATCTGTTTTAAAAGAAAGACCAAATGCCTATTACTTTCCAGCATTTCCAGCTGCAAACTGTTACAAGGGCAATGAATTACTAAATAATCTGGTATTTAGAGCTATGACTTTTTTTATAGATAGGAACAAAAAAATTCAGTTTTCTTTTAATACTAAATAACAAGCCTCAACTGCCTAATGACTATTTTTATACCAATTTACCAGTGTAAGTTAGCTTAAGACAACCAATGGGGAATCTGATTTGTGTAAAAGAACATCTAAGTGGGAATGAGTTACCACAATCTGATTTGCAAACCCACTCTCATTCTTCCACAGAAAACTGTGGGTATTGAGCCAGCAGCTCTGTAGCCACACGCTCTGAGCTCCTACAGCAGTGCCATGAGTACTGGGAATGCTCTATCACTGCACTCCAACAAAACCCATTTGGCCAGTGAAGTCACCTTGGACAACTGCACACTACTGAAGAAAGTATCTCAGAATGTTTGTCTTCTTTATCCTGATAAATATTCAAATCTTCTTGTAAAGGAATCCCCACAGGAATACGCTTTCTATCATTTGGTACTGCATAAAGCAAAAATAATATCTTCATCTTGAGTTAACTATGTGTCAGATTCTGATTTTGTCTCTGCCAGAGTAACCAAGAGTAACTTCACTGAGCCCAATCTACAGTGATTCATCTGTCTGCTAATTCACTTTGCCAAAATCAAATAAATCCTTAATTCTATCATCACCTATTGACTGTTTTAAGAGCATTTTTGGAGGTGTCAATTATTAGCCAGTTCGAAGGTACTGAAGAATTAGACCTATAAACTTCAATGCAATTTACTTTTGATTCACCTATCATTTCTAAAGAGGTGATTGCCTCAAGCTACTGAGATTGATGAAAAATAATACAGTGAAAAAAAAAAATCTAAAATTTCAGGAACAGAAGGATGAGTGTTCTGAAAGGGTTACAGAAAATCTACTTTTGCATCATTAGCTCTAGTAACAATTAAAAAAAAAAAAAAAAGTGCAGCAAATTGTAGGTACAATATGATACAATAATAGAAAATCAAACATGTATTTAGCAAACCACAATATGCATTTGATTATAGCAGCCATTTGTTGAAAAAAATTAATTTAAACTTTCAAAAATAAATGGCAGAGAGTAGCTAAATATCTATGCTTACCTTAAAAGTCACATGAAGCACTTATTTACTTGGACAATGCAGAAATCAGTGCAGTTTAAAACCAGAAGTAGGTCATATTTAACCAGAACATAGTTTCTAAAAGCTGGAGCTCAGCTATTAGAGCACAGCTTTTAAAGTAAACGTGTAAATAAAGTAACATATCACACACTCAGGTTATGGTGACTTAGCTCTTCATGACAAAGCAATGTCATGCAATTTTTTTTCATTCTGTTGGATGAAAAATTGGATATTCTGAGAACCTGATTTGGGGTTTGTTTGTTTGTTTCTGTCAGAAACTGTGTGCAAGGGAATGAAAAACACTGCCAAAATGCAAAAGAATTGTTTGGAGCAGTGTTTTTTCTTCTGCTTTCACATAATATGGCAAAGTACAAATGCAATGGTAAAAAGAGGAATCTGTGGTGAAGAAAATTCTTAACTGTTGGTATGTTCCTGAGGGAAATAATGTGAAGCAGATTAACCATCATTTCAGGATAGTTGCTGTTTAATTTATTATTCATAAAAGAGTTCAACTTTCAACAGTGAGATATTTCACAGCCAACTACTAATTTAAAAAATAAGCATTTCTTTCAGCATGTATTAATAAATGCTGAATATTTATTTATTAATAAATACAGTACATAACATCATTACATATAAATGTGACAGAATGTTACCTTTCTCCATTTCCTCAAAGACAAAGGGATTGATCAGGTAAATTTCCATGCAAATATACTCTGACAACAGTGAAAGGAGGTTTTACTCATCACAACAGAATTTTGGGTTGGGCCCTGATAAATTGAACATCTAATTGCTGGGATTTTACATTTACTCATTGATCTTCTGACTGAAGGATTTTTATTTTTTTTTCCTGCAGACCATGTATTTTTATGTGCTGCAAAATGAATACTCATGCAGTACAATTATTTTATCACTTTATGATAAAGCACCTCAATCAAAGCTGTACCATTTTTAATCTCTTTGCACAATAGACTCAAGACAGCAAAGACTTTTTGTACCTGTAACTTGACTGATGTTAAATTCAGTAATCCCATTGTATCAAAAATTGAGAATTCTTGGAAGGACAACAATTTCTCCTACACTAAAATTTTCAATAGAAAAGGTACCTTTAGAGCTCAAACTTTTCCAGGCAAAAATTCGCTTTATCAAGCAGCAATTCCTCAGCATTTTCTTACAGCTTGCAGGCTTCTGAGGATACTGTTGCAAATCTTCATTCTCTCCATGTGTTTTCCTTTCAGGGGCTAACACTTCCATCCTAAACAAAAACTTAACCTTTAATTTTCCTGCAGGACATATACACAACTTAAATCCAAAGACTATGGGTAAGGGGGGGAAAAGAGAGGACATGGACTAGGCATAAAGGGAAAATATTTAGAATTTCATTAAACATTCTTAGCTCATACATTCCTGGTATTAACTAAGTGGAATTAGTGTGTTAATATTCCTTTGGTTTTAATTATTTATCTGAAACATTAACATATTTGTAAAATATACAGATGGGGTACCATCAGATTTTATCTACTGTTTTCTAAAACTCTGATTTTAACTTAAATGATAAAAATTATATAATATCTCTAGATGCTAAATAAATATTTACCTCTTACCTTAGTCAGTTGTTTAGGTAAAGGAAATAATGCAATCCTCTATGCATGAACCTATTATCCTTCCTATCTTAGCTTGCCTGACATCAGTGTCATAGAGGAGAGCTGCATTCCTCTAGCTGTTACTGAAAGACAGCTGCTCTACCCAGAAAAGATGAATAGTTGGGATTCTGTGCTGCCTTAATGCTACTGTCACTCAAATGCAGAGAAGCAGCTGAGCCACTTAAAGCCAGTTGTACGCTTGGGGACCATTTCCCTACACTACCTTCTCCTCCACAGAGGCAGACCAAGGAATTTCTACACGGCATTATTTTTCTTTGTAAACTGACACTTTGAAGAAGCCAGAGGCCGTTAGCAACAGCCAGCACCGACTAGGACCTAACCAAAGCTCTACTCAGTGGCTACAAAGCGAAGAAAAGGAACCTACCCAGCGTTCCAGGACTCTGGTGCTACTCCAAGGTCACGCAGGAGCCCTAAGCAGCATTCCCGTTCGCTCCTCAGCGAGCTCCAGCCGGAGATGCCAAGGAGATGACTGCTGCTGAGGACAGACCCACCCTGCCAGCCGCAGCAGCCCTTTGCCAAGCAGCCACAGACTGCACCAGGGGAGCCCTCTGATTACAAACAGAAGCTGTGCCCAGCCTGTGCCAGGACACCAAAGTGGCCCCTTTCTCACTCCCCTCTTTCTCCCCTCACACTGTGCTCTCACATGCCGTCCTCATCTAACAATAATAAACATGATTTCTAAAGACAAAAGGTAGGAAAGAGTCAAAAGGGAAAAACAAAACAAAACAAAAGCAAAAAAAGCCCACAAATTGGCTCTGTATATACCTGAGTTCGACAAACAAAGCTGACTTTCCAATTGTAAATCTACTGCTTCCTAAAGAAAGCAAGCGTAATGGAACACAGCACCTCACTGCCTTCACTTCCACCAGGAGTTCCTACTGATTATGCAAAATAATCAAAAGATGCAAAGGAAAAAGTATCCACTTTCTGCAACTTATTTTTTATAAGACACTGGAACTCAATTTTTTTTTAATCAGTCACCTTCCCTTTGAACTGAATTAATCTTTATGCCAATTACATACATTTGCAACTTTTATGTTCATGAAGTTTCCTGCAGACATTTGAACTACAGTTTAAAGATGGTACTTTGTGCAAAATGTTACAGACAAAACCTCATACCCATAACCACTGGAGACATCTCAGGCTAGGACAATAATCCCACCTCTGGAAACAGTCTATCAATCAGCTGCAAGAAAAAAGTTGTCAGTAAATTCTGTCCATAACATAGAGAAGCATTTGCCTTAACAACCGATTTTTAGGCTGCCAAAGTAAAGCGAAGCACTTCCATTCAGATTCACATCTAGGGACATATTTAAGGTCCATTGCTATTTAGAACTGAACAACATCGAATGTGCACTGTTGGAACAATACTTGCTGGTATAAGGTCCTTTGAGTCCTTAGCATGACACAGCACTCCAGACATGGCTGTATTCCCATCACAAACCACTACCAAAGTAAGCTGAATTTCAATATGATAACAGTTTTTGAAACTTCTGAAACTTCAGCAGAAAAACTACTTCTGGTTTAAGCATATTTCACAGGTCTTTAATCTTATATCTTTCAAAAGTGCCATTCTGAGAATAAATATTAATTTTAAATTTGTTTTATTGTGCTAAGAAACACATTTTCACCACATAGTATTCAGTCTGGATTTCCAGATGATTACTGGAACAGAATTTTGATTTGTGAGAACAAAAGATGAGTGTCAGTTACTACACAGAGGTAATAGCTCATTTTAAAAGAGAATGCTCTCAACTATTCCTACATCCCATTTTTGAGAGAAATTAATGTACTCTAGAAAGTAGAGCTCATCCCTTTGAACACGGGAGGTTCTCTTCTGATCAGCTTGTGCAAGGCATGTGCAGAAAGTCACTCATCTTCTCTGATGGAACACATACACTATATTGCTCCCATCCAGTGCAAGGAGAAAACCAATCCTATGCCCATGAGCACTGGAATATATCACCATGTAGTACAGCTCCAAACACCTAACACTTGAAAATGTTCTTAACATAATTGAAGTTTTCTGGATATAAACCTTCAGAGAAACTGCCTGCCCATGTAACACTATAAAATCCTTGATGTTCCAGCTCAAAGGCCAGCTCTCACATTGTCACACTTCCCAGAGGGCCTCATCTCAGAGATTCATTAATCCACGGGGAGTGTGAATGGGGAATCAGACACAGGAGATGAGACAAGCCTCTGGGAGAATGATTCCCATGATGGGATAATAAACAGGAATGTGTATTGCCTAGACTTGGAGCAACTGTTCACACGCAATGGGAGAGGGCTATTGGATATGCTCCCACACTAGTATTTGAATAAAGTCCTCAGGAGGTACAAGAATGCAGAAGAGTTTCACCAGAGCTGGGATTCATAAATGCAGAAATTTGAGAACACTACTCAAGAGGGAATAGAGGGGTAGAATCCTTGCTGAAATCTTCAGGGTTTGCTTCTATGCACCTGAAAACCATGTCTTATTTGCTCCAGATATGAAGAGATTCACTTGAGATAAACCTCTAGAAGGACGTATTTTTTCCAAAACTGGTTCAGAAGATGTCAAGATATTCAGACTGCACTGTATCTGTTTTCTTGTTTCAAACCTTAATCAAGTCCACAGCAATTTTCTCCTATAATAGAAGTACACATGAATCAGAAGTCTGTGTGGAACTAATCATCATGCTATAATTTTGTAGTGAGTTTAAAATAAGCTTAAGCTGTAGAACACTGAATTTCAAGGTACCAAATGATTTTTTTCAAACAAATGATGCTGTAGTTCATATAATCATAATAATAATTTAGAAAGGGAACTCACTTCACTCTTCTGAAGCTGTGTATTTGATTTACCTCCTTCTCCTTTTCAGATCATATACTCTGACTTTGAGGAAAGGAAATGGATTGACAGTGAATTCCACACTTACACACCCAAGGATTGTAAAAAATATATTACCCAAAATGTTAGAGAAAAACTGGTCCTTTTGTAATTAAAATGAGAAAAGCATATGTGAAAAGTGTCTCAAACCAGGCTGCAAAGGATCCTTCCTGTCCTAAAATATAATTAATCATGTCATCATTTAGGTGACATGAAAAAGGAATTTAAAGAGCACTTTACAGAACCTGAGCAACTTCAGGATCTGGAAATGGGGAGATCTTTCAACTGGGAGTGAGTAGTAAAATGGGTCAAAAAGAAAATAAACAGACCTATGCATCAGTGGGAGTACCAACAACTAGATAAATGCAGAGCAGTAATCTGAAACAAACCTGAAATAACTCTGGTCTGAGCCCTTACATGTTACTGCAGCAGTAACCAAAACCCTAAACCTTGCCTGAGCTCATGCAAGTCAGGAAAAGCAAAAGGTTTACTGCAGCTGTAACAGTGCACAGCAACAGGGACTGCCTAAAGAAATCAGGTTTTCATTATTTCATGTTATTGGATTTTGTCTGTAATCAGTTACACCCGAAAGTAAAGCTGGGGGTTTTGTATATTTATTTTTTTTTCCTATTGATGGTTAAATAACTATTTTTATGAGTGATCTAAATCACACAAGCTAAAAATTCCAGAGTCACAAGCTGATGAATCATATAAGGTCTGTGTGATGCCACATAGCTACAGATATTTTGAGTAATACTTATTTGAACTACAAGGAAATGTCTTCTAGCTGGGTGTAAGTGGGCATGGGTGTATGAAGGTTGTCTTAATATTGCTTGATCAGATTTGATCTTTGGAAAAAAGAAACTGAACTTTATATGGATTCATAAAAAACTGTTCAATTCTTCCCTCCATAATGAAGTAGCAGCTGGAAAGAGCAGAGGCATCATTATAGAGTGAGGAATATCTCAGGAATATTCCAGATGAAACAGTCAAAACTGGCATCCGTATGGGATTTGGGGGGAATTTTTACAGAACCGTCTAGTTGCATTAGCTGACTACTCTAGCACAGGTATTTCAAGAACTTTCACTGATGACTGCAAAGAAATTGTTTAACTTCAACAAAGCTAGATTAAACCAGTGAAGTCTGCTGAAAACTTTGGGCCACTGGAGATTGCAGCTCTAAGTTGTGAAATGAATACTGAAAAATAGGGCAAGCTTACAGAATCCAGTTCTGGATGAATGTGTGGGTGACTGCTGACATATTAAGGAATATTACAATGAAATGCTTCAGAGAAAAATCGGGGTTTGCTTTGATTTTGTTTTTCTCAGCAGAGGCAAGTTTCAATAGTATTTTATGATACCTGATCTTGGGAGATAAAGGAAAGGATTTGTGAGTAGAAAGGAAAATTTCATTCTCTTTCTGTAGAATGAAAAATGGAACAGAAAAATACATCAGCAAAAATATATCAACTATTTATTTAGCCCCACTGCTCTCTAAGGTTTTGCTGTTTCATTACCTTGAACTTCATTTACATATTTTTAACCATTTCATCATTTGTTTGTCTATTTATAGGGGGGGAAAGGCAATTGGATAAATACCAGGCAACAAAAGCTTCCTCTATGCTTCAATAGTGACTAAAATTTGGAGTTTTACCAAAAGAAAGAGGTAAATTTCAATTTGTCTAGAACATAGGGAAGAGTTGAGCAGTGCTAATCTCTGGAAAGTCTGTGGGAAGCATTTGAAAATGCTACACAAGTATAGGGAAAACCACTCTTTGTTTCTTTCTCATAAAGGTCATAATTTTTCATATCTAAAACGTGTATAGCTCTTGCCTGTTCATGCTCGGTGAATGTCTGCATTGTAAATGAGGAGAAAAGAAATAGGAATAGGAACAGTGGGACAGACTGCTCCAGAATTCTTTTGTTTTGATTTTTTTTTTTTTTTTTTAACTCTGAAAATTTTTCTGGGACAACACAGGTTAATAATTAAGGTTGTATTCAGGTCGTCTGGCTTGGGAGGAAAGCATCTGTGTTCACACGTTATCTCACAGTGCTGTGTGGGTCACAGAACACCTGGTGACAGCTGCAACAAAGAATTGGCTGCATCGAGAGCAATGAGCAACATAACCAAGGGCAAACACTGGTGGGGGGAATTTCAGAGAACTCCTTTGCTGTGCCAGTGGGATTTCATGTCATAATCAGTCCTGTTGGTGTTACAGGTACACAGGGTTGAGCTCTCATTGGATGACTCAGCAGCCAAACTAAACAGAAAAGGTTTACCTCTTGTCAGATTACGGCGATAAGAGACATGACAGTGACTGTGATATGAGTAGAAAGGGGTTTAATGTTAAGCCATGTTCATGGTAATTAAAACATTTCCTGCTTGCTATCAGCAGTTGTCTGGAGCGCATATGTCTACTCCCCTTGGTTAAAGTGGCAGGGAATTTTAGATTTCTGGTGTTAATAGATACTTCTCAGCAAAGAGAAACATAATCTATTTACTGGTGAAAAATTAGAGTTTTATAGCTGCCAAGAAGCTTTCTTTTCAATATGTCAAAGACTAAATTCTTACAAGACTTGTTACAGGTACAGAGTAACATCTCATTTTCCAAAATTACAGGAGGAAATTGGATTAAAGAGAGGGGATAAAAAGGATATGCAAGCCCTAAGAAGTGGGGTTTTTTATTATTTATTTTTATTTTATTCTTTTTATTACTATTTCCTTTATTTATTATTTATTTCTGAATGTTTTTTCATAGGTAATTTAGCAAATTTGAACAATGGTACACCATTGCCATGAAAGGCAATGACCTTACAAAATATTTTTTTTAAAACTCTTCAGTGAAATCACATAGCTGAGAAGGTTATCTGGGTTGGTTGTTCCAGAGCTAAAAATGTCCATCCTCTGCCACTTAGAGGGACTCAGGCAGAGGGAGGACAGAGAGATAACTCAAGTAAGGCAAATGTTCCAGGACTGATCCATTTTCTTTGTGAGAATGGTGTTTTCTGATACTTAGAAAGGGTAGCAATCTAACAGAAAATGGCATCAATTTCATAGCTCATGAAGAATTAATTGTCCTGTTTAATTTCCTAAACAAAAATTTTTCATCTGAGTCACAGAGTGAATATACCCAAGGCCCATATGACTCCATACAAATAGGTACTTTATTTTTCTTTTTGGTACATCTGTATATCATTATGCTTCAACAAGAAAAGGCCCTATTTTAAGTCTGAAAACTGAAACAGATGAACTGAAACATAAAGCTTTATGAGACTAATCATGGTAGCTTTGTATACAAATTATGGTACGGCCTAGTGTACAATTTGTCAGAAATATTGATAAATCAAATCACTTCTTTAAAACTGACAGACTGGGAGACTGGTCCCAAATAATGTGGGAAATAATGTTTTCTGTACCAAAAGTATGAGTACAGTATGAGTAGAACTTTGGGAAGGATGGACAAAAAGTATAGGAAACAAATACAAGTTGATTATTGGATTAATTTCTGTAAACCTATGGAAAAGCAAATAAATTCCAAAGAGAAAGTTCCACTAGAATTTGTTGGAAAGTATTTTCTCTTTGTTTAAACTCTTATTTTTACAGGTTTTACAAGTAACCATATTTATCAGTAGCAGCATTAATCATATTTTGTGCTTTATAGTAATGATAAAATTGTAAACACTGTTCAATAATATATAATGCATATGCTTTGCTTCATAACATAAGAGGTATTCATTTTTAAACTGGTCTTGAGCTTATCATGTGGACTGGATATACTCCCTTTCTGGAACTGCCTGGACTTCATTTATGACACTACATCCATTGTCTTGAAAAACAGTGACAGAAATAGCAGAAGACTCCCAGTTAACTCAGAACTATATGAACTCCATTTCAGATGATGACAACCTTGGAAAATGCTTCATTTTGCTTTGGCTCAGGCGCCTTATTAGCCCAATATTTGTCAAAATATCCCTAGAAACAAACCAGAATTCCCTTTCCCTCTGGCTCTTTATCATTTAAATATCATTTATACCTAGAGAAACATGAAACAAACTGTCCATCCTTATTTTGCAGCACAGAGTTCCCAAAAAGCAGCAAGAACAAATTTGTCCAGGACACATAAACAATTGGTTTTTTATTCCATATATATAGATCACCCAGTAGAGAAAAGAGAAATTATGTTCAGTCTTCACATATCCATTTAACTAGTTTTTGTTAATGCTAGAGAATTAAGAATATATGCATTAATCTCACAGGTATTATACTTATTTATGAATACCTAAGTAGTTTTAGAAACAGTGAAAAACATTAAGCACAGCACTGGCAACAGGAAAGGGCTCATTACCATCAACTCCTCTCCCAAAAAAGCTGCTTATCAGAGACTGACCTGCAGATGGGGCAGCACTAACAAATGAAGCTAATTGAACAACAGCAAAACCTCTCCATGACCTCCTTTTTTTACCTCCTTGTTTATATAAACAATTTATTACTGAAATCTGAAATCATTATTTCTATGGCATGCTCTCCTTAATCTGAGATATTTTCAGACATAAACAGCTTAGAATAAGAAAATATTATAATAAATCAACCTCAAAACGAGTTCTTTAGTGTTACAAAGCAATCATCATTCACTGAAGAACAGGAACAACATCTGAATGATTTCAGATGCTATAATGCCATGTTGATAGACATAGTCCTTTAAATGGTTAAAGAAGAGAGAGGAAAAGGGATGCAGCTGAGCATCAAATGGACTAGCTGAAATGAGAAGCTTCTAAAAATTGATTTCACCATGGGAAGTATTTATCCATAATATGGCCACTGAAGAAGAAGCTTGAGGAAATAGAAGAATGCTATTGCACAACATGTTTGGGAAGAGAAGCTGAAAAGGTCTGATATTTCATTTTGGTTTTGAATAAAACTGATTATAAACCAGGAGAAGTTTTATGATTTCATATTTCAGTAGAACATAACTCATACATTTCCTCCAAAAAGACACAGAAGCCTCATTTACTAAGGATATATACATTGCTTGGAGACAGCATCCATGAATCAGTATGAACATATTTGTCACTTGGATCCCTGATGAAATATCAGTTAAACTTTTAAATGATCTTCCATATTCAGAGGAAACAATGAAGGCTGGATACAAACTTGCATTTTTAGACTGACACATAATGTTGCATTAAATAAAATCACCTTGAAAATTATAATCTCATTAACTTCATGCTTGTTATCTTATACTTAGCAATGATAAACCTCTGAAAGGAAATTAAATAGAAGATAAAAGAAAAGGTATTTCCAGATATAATTTAAAGCCAGGTTTATTTGGATGTTCACGCAAACACAACAGAGTTATGAAATAGATGAAATAAATATACTGGAAATTTCTGAATTTTAATATGGCTTCATATGTTAGGCTTTCGTATGTTCTTATACAATTTTAGTCTTAATAGACTGTTTGCAAATAATTTATATTTTCCTAGATACAAACAGCCTCAAAGATTGAATAGAGGTTGAGAGAATATAAATTCAGAATAAAATCAACTGCACTGTATTGAACTCACACCATTACCACTTGATTTTATGATATGCTGAGCATTTCCAGTTCTTACAGTGGATAAGAGCGTTATGTAGTATCCAGCATTTTCCAAGATCAGACTCAGGTGATTTTCATACACTGAAAAATTATCACTTGAAACTATTTGATCTTTTTTCTGTCTATGATTTCTTCCTCAATGGTCCTGGAGTGAGACCAAAAACAGCAGCATATTGAAATTCACACTGGTAAGATGAGAGGAACTCAGGAAGCAGAAAAAATGCTGGCAAGCAAGGAAGTTATTTATTATTTAAAAATGTAATAGGAGGAGCCTTTTTATGCAATTTTTGGGTGACTATATTCTATATACAGTATTTAATCACATTACCATTTAGTAAGTTCAATTACTAACTGACATGTTTTTGCTGCCTCATGTCAATAATTTACCTGAATTATTGTATCTGTTAACAGATAGCAATTAAAAGTCTCTTCAGAATCATGCAGTAGCTTTCTCTACTTCTAGGGCTGTCCAGCAATGTTTAGCCTTCACTACATTAGCCAAGAAAGACCCTTTAATAGCCAAGTTCTAACTACTGATTTTCTACAAGAGCTTTATGATCCTTATGCACACTAAACATGTGGATAAAAGCGTGCCATAGGAGCTAGGAGCTCCTCCTCAATTTATTAATCCCCATCTCTGAAACACACATAAGAAAACTTTTTTTTGTTATTATTTAAGTACAGAAACACTGTCTTACGTACTTATGTATGCACTTATATAATTGCACTTACACACTTGCAAAAGACTGTATTTTTATACTTCTAAAATTTAGAAAATTTTAGAAAAATTTTAGAAAATTTCCTCCAGGGCACAGGGTAACCAAGTCATACATCATAGAGTATGTACAGTTCCAGAATTCCCATAACTGGAACACCTGAGAGCATTTTCTTCCTCAAAATAATCTTGATATATTGAAACAACTTTTCATTACAGAAAGAACTTTATCAGCATGGGCCTTAACCTAGTGATATATTTACATAAGATCACATCAGGGAAAAGCTGATTATTGTATTGCTTGAGGGGGAAAAACAGCTTTTTACAGTGGTTTAGCAAGCCAGCACTATTTAAAATTGAAATATTGCCATTTGTGGGTATTCAAGACATGGGACTATCTTTGCTTATGTACTGTCAACATTTGTTAATATTGTAGGTAGAGCAGGTAACATCCAGGTAGAGCAGTGAGTGTGTATTTACAGTGTTACTCAAAGGGAACAATCATACGGGGTACTCAGAAACTACAGCATGCCTTCTTCTAATACTTTCAGATGACAGGAAGAAGCACTCTGCAAACTTCCACCACGACCTGTCAGAAAATCAAAGTTGTCACTTCCTAGTGAGCTAGTAAACTCTCAGGATTCTCCATATTGTGTTTTTACTGCAGAGTAGTACTACAGAAAAGAAATAGAAAAGCTGTAATTTAATAGTCTCACACTTTTGCCATGCAGTAGATTACATATAAACTGGAAGACATTTGAAAACCAATGAGAAGTCTCATTTTTATCTATATTTAATAAATGAGAGAAAACTCAGTTATTTCTCATAGGTAGTGAACAAGAACTATCATTTCTCATTTTCCTCTTTGGGTAAATACATACATAAAGCAAAATTACATTTCAAAAAATGAGTCTGGAGTTAGACTGTGCTAATAAAGGAAAAAACGTGAAATTTCATGTATTTCTATAGTGCTTATGAAGGCAGCATAGCTGGAGACTGTTGATCTTGGATGAATTATGATAAACTTTATATTCAGTAACTGTACATTTTGACAGCTGAGTAGCAAACACTTAAATGTTTTTTGGTTTTTTGGTTTTTTTTTAAATTAGCCCAAGGAGCCTGAGACAGTACCAAGAGAGTTATAACTGTTACCTGTCTTAGACATGGGTTTTATGTCTCCTCAATCAAGTGACATAAAGATGTCTGACATAGTAGCTTAGCTACATGCTCTGTGCCACTAGTGTGGCAGGGGGCTTGGAAGTAGATGGTCTTTAGGATCCCTTCCAACCCAGCCCAATTATTCTGTGACATCCACCAGCTTTTATGTCTTTCAGCTGTATCTCTTTTCATTAGGTTTTACTGTGTCATAGGTAAGATGTTATTAAACATGAGTGGTAGGGGTCCCTCATTAGTGAGAACACATCTATGAATGGAGAAGGAACTGGCTCTTGGTCCAACTTGTCACTTATTTTATCAGCAATTTGAAAGATGCTGTTAATTGCTGATATGGACAAATGACAAGACTGATGAATAAACAACCAGAAGGACATTTTACTGTTATAGGATAAACTGCAACTTTTTTCTTTTTTTTTTTTTTTGTTTTTTTTGTTTTGTTTTGTTTTTTTGTTGTTTTTTTTGTTTGTTTTTTTTTGGTTTTTTTTGTTTTTAGTTCAGCAAAATGCAAAACCACGCTTCTAGGAGCAAAGAATAGAGACTTTATCTTTTTTCAAACACAAAACCCTCAACCCCTCAGTCATGAATTCTGGTTAAGAGTGCAAACTTCCAAAGACATCAGAAAACAGAGAAGTACTTTCAAAGAATGACTGCAAAGAGAGTAAAGGGATTACTATGTCTCTCTGTGAAGACATTCATCAGTGGCAAAGAGATCTGAATATGGAAAACTTTTGAGGCTGATGAACATGGAGCAATTATGATTGAAAAGTTAAAAACTCAAGCCACACAAATCTGGAAAATAAGAAAACATTTCAAAGTAATTGAAGATGTGTGGAAATCCCTTTATTGGTTCATTTTGTTAAAAATAATAATCATATTTGAAATATACATCATGATCCAATTCCTGTGAAAAGACCTCTGCCTGAAGAAGGTCAGCTTAGAAGATTACAGTGATCATCTCTGGATTTTAAAAAAATGCTCTTTTTGGCAGATTAAAGGAAAGAGCACTATGTTGTTCTCTCCTCATTTCACAGGTTGTTTGTAAGGTAACTTCCGTCATCATAAAAAACTGCAAATATAAGTGTAAAAACAGGAATGTAGAACACAGCTCTGTAGCAATTCTATCAGATTTTTTGGCAAATTCAAGAGGTTACAACAGTGCTTCTTACACCACCTAAATTCTAGCAGGTGAGTTCAAGATTAATCAGTTCCTTCAGGATGGAGTAATTTTTCTGCATTTTCCTATGTTGTCCTTCAGCACAGAAGATTGTCAAAGCTCCACACAAATCTGTATGTAATCAGATTGTTATAATTCAGCACTATGTTAAATGCCCAAGTGATTAAAACACATGAATAATAGAAGAGATTCGTAATGGAATAATTACAATAATGTTCTTTAGTATACCCCTATTTTCATAGCTCTAGGCAATATCAAGTGGTTCAAATTAATGAATCATCTCATAGATGGGATGATTTTTTAGGACCTACAGTTCAGCAATTGAAGCTATTGGTTAGGGAGGAAGCCATAAACAGTGCAAATAATAATGAGATTTTTGACCTTCCACTGTCATCTAAATTGATGTGTGCCATAGCATTTTGCTGCTAAACTCAAAAGCTTCCAGCTTTGTCACTGTCCCCATCTTGTAATTGGATGTGTTAACTCTAAAAGGGACTAAACTAAAAGAACAAAAGCAGGGACAGAGCTAGGAAGAAATTAATATTCTTTTTAAAAATATATATATGCCAAGTTCCTGTCAAAGAAAAATTATTAAATACTTTACAGGAAATGAGGATGCATACTACATGCTGACAATTAATGTGTAGAGAACTATAACACAGGTTATTCTCCAGTACTTAGCTTTTCAGATTGTAAAAATCAGGTCAAATTAATGAGAAATAATAATTCAAACCACTTATTTAACTTTTTTCTTTCAAGCTTTGGCTCTGATATGCTGATTTTCTTCTTTTCTTTTTTTATTATTATAACTTCTATTTGTATTTCATTCATTCCTGGCAGTACTGAGTACCTGGGGTCCACCAGCTGAAATACTGTGATTCTCACGCTTCAGTAAATTATACTCTACTGTATAATACTATAAGTATTATATATATAAGTATTATACTATACTGTATAATGTTCAAGAAAAAAAAAAGCTAATTTAGCTTTTACAATGATGACTGAGCAAATTTTAACTACAGAGTGGAGCGAGTTGATTAAGTACCATTATTGTCCCATACTAGAGATCAGAAAACTAGAGTACGAAATTAGGTGACTAACTTAGAATTATCACCAGACTTGGAGGGACAGGAGCAAGCAAAGAAAAATGCTAAATTTGTGCATCGGTAAAAATGAAAAAAAAGGTCCTACAAGATGTGGGCCTTGTTCCTGATAGGGTCACCACAGCAGCTCTCAGTGTGCATGTCCAGGACAGTGTGCATGTCTGAATCCACACACTGACACCAGCAGGCCATGGGGATACTGCTGCATGCTGCAGGAAAATGCATGTCTATGGATTAAACAATAACACAAAAATGATTGCATTATGAAAAGGAAAATGAAACTTAAAGAAACACCTGTGATTCTGTAACGAGGGATGGAGATCGAAATGAGCAAAGAAGATGGAAAACGAAGGGGAAATGAGTAAAGACATTGCTGCATTAGGATTTTCCACACCATACCTTTCTTTTTTAATTGAAAATCCAATTTGTGATGCCATATAAATGATGAAAATAAGGGCTACAATTTCAGGACACATGCATAATGAAATTTGTTTTTTCCTTTCCCCATATTAAAATACTGATAAATGGGAACACTACCAGTCCATGTACATAATATGGCAGTCATCCCACAATGCCCCAAACTCTTCTTCTGTCATTGCTTATCATCCAAGAAGATAAATATTTAGGCACATATTTTGAGATAGTAACTCTTTGCAGAAGAATGAAATGGTGATTTAGCATCCAGACCTAATTCTGTACCATATTAGTATAACTAAGTATTCTGTGAAATTCTGATTACCTAGGATAGCTAGGTACTATGGCATTTACTGTAATAACTTGGTCATTATTACATACAAATTATAATTTAGGTGACTGTGTATGACTTTCCTATGTTCCTTTGATAATCCATGCGAACTACATTGTAGCACTTCATGAGGATCTTTTCAAATAACCATGGCACAAACAAGGGGAGAGGTTGTTACTTAAAAACTGGATAATGATTCCAGAAAGCAAGATTTTTATGATGTTTGAACTTCCAACATAGGATGAAAAACATTGTAACTCTGTCCATTTTCATGAGACAGCACATTAGTTTTCACCTTACCACACCAATACATAATACTTTCTACTAATTCAAAACAGCCAAATTCATCTAGAAAGAAGAAACACTTGCACTACTGAATAACCTCCAACCTTGCTAAACTCCTGCCAAAATAATTCATGTTCTCATTTTCATTTTAAGTGATACATTAAAATTTGAGTACACACAGTTTTTTACACCATGACAAATTAATTCTTTCCAGATACTAATTTTGCTCAAACTCTGTATTAAAAGATCCTGTCAGAAGACTTTCAGAGGGTGTTTCCATGTAAAAATTTTTAAGCTAAAAACATCATTACATACCTCAGGTCATCTGTAGGTATTTATAAAATGCTGTTTTTCATAGTGGTAGCAAAGTTTTTATGTTGGAAAATGATACTCACTTCATAAGAAAAAAAAAAACTAAAAATGGCTGTGTTAGAGGGAAGTAAAGACTAGAGAAGTCATCTGACTTTTATCACTCAACTTCCCTTATTAAATTGAGTGGGTAAATTCCCTCGATTCAATCCACAGTCCTACAGAGAGATGCCGGAACTGAGGGCAATCCAGAATTCCTGGACATTCTGGCCCGAACTCTCCTGTTCTGGCTACATTTTCAACCTGATTAAGTGCCTAGAGTTAGGCAGCGTGAATGTATTTGGTTATGTCCACTCAATCTCCATCAAGTCTTAACATTCATAGGCACTGTGGGATCATGAAACGCAAAAGAGCCATAAAATTGAAAGTTATATTTCTAGCAGTGCAATGGAAGCCATTAAGAAGCCATTACCTATCAATAGTTGATGTAGTCTGGCTACTTATAATGCCCTACTGTAAGAGTGCTTGTGAGTGGAGAGGTTAGGCAGGATGGGGGAACTCTTAACACCTCGGAGTGGTAAGGACTTACAGCACTAATTCTTTACAGCAACCACAATATGGTAACCTAACAATAAAATGTAAAATCTTCCAAAAAGAGAAGGAGGAAGTTCTACACTATTTCACAAGTGGTCCGAAGCGGATTGCATATCCATTTCACAGAATGCGCATTGCAAATGTTCCTGCCTAGAGGCTGTCACCCCTTACTGTATTATGGAAGTACCTAATGGCTCCAGTATACTAGGAACTATACAAACACATATGAAGAAATATTTATTTTTCCGATGAACAACAATAAAAATAGTCAAAGTGAAGGCCAGGCAGAAAGCTGCTTTTTTTTTTTTTCTTCTATTTGACAGATGGGGAATGGAAGCCCAGTGAGAGTGAATGATTTGCCTGAGGCGGCATGCAGCAAAGACAGGAATTTGACCTAGACAGCTCAAGTTCCAGACCGGTGCCTTCTCTCATTAATATCTGCTTCTTTATGCATTTTTTGGCCATAATCTAGCAAGAGAAGGAGCACTGCTCTGGCCCAGGTTTAATGGGATCACAATCTTAAAATGATACTCAGGAGTCAGAAACTTCAAAACTCAGATGATAAATTTTAAGCTGTATTGATTTCAGTTTCTTCCCTCATCTTCCATGTTCTTTAAACCCTCTCCAGTAATTTGATTCAAGAGTGGAAGGAAATCCTTTGAGAGCATATGAAACAGTATTTCAGTTTAACCACTAATGTGATTTTTCATCAATCAGATATTAAATACTTGAAGAGAAAATAAACTTGAACTACAAAAAATGTTTCAGACGGCAGTTCAAAATATGTACATCTGTATAGTTCCACAAATAGACAATAGATTCACTTTTGTGTCACAACACTGAGTGATTATCTTTTCTGCCTCATACATCCATCTTCTGAACTAGGAGAAATGAAAACAACAGTAAACATGGATAAAACAAAAGCACTCTCTTAGATAAAATAGCTGCAGACAGCATTTGTAAAGAGGATTCTCTATCATTTGTTGCAAGGCAAAAATCACATATACAAACAGTAATCATTAAATATAAAAGTTTACAGAGAATCAATACTTTATAAAGTTCTAAGCCTATAAAATGTAATTAATTATATATTTGTGAGCTTTGTTTAACATAAATAAAAAAGAGAGAGATTTAAAATAATAAATTGAAATATCAATGTGCCAAATATTTAGCTGGTGATAATCCCTAGAACTGGAGGAGCAAGGAGACAAAATTCCCTAATAAAACAGTAGACTAGTTGACGATAGAATGTTATGTAAACACTTACAAGACATTAACTTTATGAGATATGCCAAAAGTGTGACCTAAATGGTTTCTGTTTTAAGAATAGTATTGTTTCTCTGAGTCTTGGGAAATGCAGTCCCAAGTCCTGCTTCTGGGATAACCACAAATTTATATCCTCATCTGAAAAAAAAGCAGTGATGGAAGAAGCAGGGCAAATAAGGCAGCAAAAACAGAGAGGTTACACAATGTCCTTGGTGTCTATTGATTTCCATAAGCAAGTGCTCAAAATTTGATCCTACTTACTGCAAGTTAATTATCCACACTATTTGGAATACGGAAAAACAAGTCATTACCATTGTGAAAGGAGTCAAGAAACTTTGAAAATAATATATTGAATGCATATATACTACAAATGATGAGCGAATTTATAAATTCAAAAAATTCAAGAGAAAGGAGCCTGTTAATAAACCCCCCCAAAATATGAGGAAAAAATAATAATCTTCTACCTTCTAATTTGATCACCGCCAGAAGAGGCCTTGTGGCAAAAGATGTCAATCCCAAAGCCATAGCTTTGCCACCCTGACACCTCTTATAAAACCTAAAAATTAATTTTGAGGCTACTTTAAGCAAAAATCTAGGCACCTGAGTGGAAGACTGAATAAAGAAAAATGTTGGTATGGCATAATAACTGGTTGCAAGAAATATTTCTCAAAACTTTTGGACAATTTATAGAGTATAATTACCCATGAATAAAAGTATCTCCTGCCTAGGCAGCTCAAAAGTAGGAAAATAATTGCCTTCTGAATATTATTCACTGGTTTGTTTGGGCTTTTTTCTTCTAACAATGAATACATTAAGAACTCTGCAGCCTTACAGGGAAAACTTAAAGAACTGTCACTGGTGTGGGAAGAAGTCAACAAATATATTCCTGTCTCCTAAATAACTCCCATTTCTGTCATACTTCTTCCTAGTGCTTGCAAAGATGGTTTATTCCTGGTATACCTGAGTACTCAAAGGTAGAAACAAATCCGGTTCAGGTCTAGGTTGCCTATATGATAAGAGGGGAGTCTGTAAGAGCAACTTGGGAGTAATTGATCCTTCCAGCTAATAATAAGAACATGTGATTCTTTCCTCAAAGTTGTGGGGCTTCTAGTAGGAGATATAAGCAGAGCACTTCAGCAGAGTTCTCTGCTGAAGAGCTGGGTCTCGATTGCACTGTCATCAATGAGACCTTTCAGAATCAAACCTCCTCTGCCCAGCTAAAAGGTGTAGTTCAACCTTGACCTGTTTTCACTGTGAAACTCAAATATTCATAACTAAAGGGATATTTTCTCTAGACAAGTCCAACTTTTCATCTTAATTGCACTGCACAATTTTCTTTTTAATAATAAGAAAAAGTCCTTCTCCATACTTCATGACAAAGGTTGAACATTTCTCCCCTACGTAAAGACATGTAAAGTTTCATCCCAGTGCAATCAAGATTAAGGGAGTTATATGTAGAATTTTAAACATCTGCAGATAAGCATTACAGTTCATCAGTTGCAGTAGCAGATGTAGTTGATTGCTGGAATTTGAAAATAGAAAATGTAATGGCAAAGCTTTAGATTAAGGTAATTATACTGCAATAATTATATGGAATTGAGTTTATTATATTACAAGGTAGTTTTAATATCTGAGCCATTTAAAATACATGCTGGCTACTACTGAAGTTGATGTTGACCTCAGATGCGATAAAAAAACACAGATTAAACTGGCATTCTGAAAGTATATCTGTGAGATAGAGTTTGTTTTACCAGCCAGTTAAATGCAAAGTCATTCTACTGTACTCATATCAAAGAAATTTAAAGTAGATTGTATTAAACATATCAAAATATATTTAGGAAACTATTTAATCACATTATGGACTAACATAAAAATATTACAGAATTACTACTTCAATTAATGGAAAAATCATCAGGTTTTCTTTCCTATTATCAAGTCTGACAACCTGCAAGTTTAGCAATGATTATGACAGAAAGACATAACTTTCATCACAGCAGCTTTTGGGGATATTGTATTCAGGTGTTTTACTCCTGTTACCACTTCCAATTCTTAGTGTTTATTAAACTCCATCACCCACTGTTGGATTTTAGCTCTTTTTTGGTTTAGTTTGGTTTTGAAGAGGAGGTAAATTTTTAAAAGAGTAGATAAAAAACATTTAATCCTCTTCTGGAAAGTGTAAGCTCATCCCAGAAACAGAGCTAAATGAATCCCCTCCACTCTTGGCATTTTACAGCTGTTCCTCTGCTCCAAGGCGTCATGGCAAATACTTCCACACCTTTACTGTTCAGAGGTTATAATGACTTTGAGTCAATAAAATGTCTCCATGTAGAAAAAAAAAATGAATTCTAGGACCCAGCAAGTGCTTAATCCCCACAGACAGTCTAGAAGAAGCACATTTCTGAATGCGACCCAAGGCGAAGTGAAATGGAGACTGAACATTTTCTTCATGATTCCTCAACACATCTTTTAAAAATGGCCTAATTTGACATCGGATTGACTAAATACTTGAATGCTTGAGGAATTGCTGTTTTATGGTACCTAGAAAACCTGAAAATACAGGAACCAAGCAGGAGGACACTTTTTTGGCTTTGGGTATAATCAGCTCTGAGCGCAGAAAATTTCTGAACCATAATTAGCATTTAGTTAACTTTGTGCAAGCTGCCTGATGTTGGCACATAAAAATCTTTCCTTTTAACTAACTGATAAAGGGAGAGAGGTAGGTTTAATATGGCAGAACTTTAGAATACTTATAAAAAGAAAAAATTAAAGTTCAAAGAAAAATCATTTATATAATCTCCAGCAGTGCACATTATTAAAAGCTATTCATATACTGTGCATTGGATGGCTACTGAATTCTCTTGCTTAATTTGCACTCAAATTACCACAGCAGTAAGCCTCAAAATAAGAAGATAGCAGAAATATAGTAATCTACTGCTTTACAACAATCCAGGACATTGATATAGCCAGATGGTAACAGGAAATCTAAGAACTAAGCAACAAAAGAAGCACAGCAGTCCCTTCATTTCTGATCTGGCATGGCTTTTCTGGTTCCTCAGAAAACACCTGTGGCAGTTCTCCCACATCTTTAAGAATAAGACTTTTCTTAAGTTTTAAGAATCAGATCTTTGGTTCTAAGGGAGTTTTGGAAACTAAATGCTTCTCCTTGCAGAGTTTAGAATAATTCTATCTTTTGTTTGCATGGCATAAGACTGGACATGTGTCCCATCTTTTCCTAGAAAATAAGTAGCTTTTTTTCTTCTTCCTAGTTTCTTTTCCCATATTTGCATGTAAAAGAACAGGGGTATTTTATTCTACACACATAGCAAAATGAAAAAAAAAAAAAAATTCTGTAGTAAATCCAGAGAGTTTTAATTTTAATTGCACAGGAAACAGGAAATATCCCATTTCTTTATCCTAGGTATTGATTCACATATCAATGTATTCAGCAATATTTTTCCAATTATATTGGGGAAAGAAATCAAATAATGTTGAAAAAATGTCCAATATTTGCATTTTTTCTATGCCTACTTCTTACTATTTAAGCAATCTGGAAAAAACAGGATACAGTTCTGAATACAAGTAGTTGCCCCATTTCAAAAT
Source organism: Regulus satrapa (assembly GCA_013396955.1). Taxonomy (NCBI): domain Eukaryota; kingdom Metazoa; phylum Chordata; class Aves; order Passeriformes; family Regulidae; genus Regulus; species Regulus satrapa. The sequence goes on from VWZN01009489.1 coordinate 88,808, forward strand.
ATTACATTTCGGGCTTCAAATCGAATTTGCTGCTCATTTTTGGTCAATGCTTCTTAGAATTAAAATAGAGCAACATTTGTGCAGTAACTTTATACCCATTTATTAGCTTGTTAACCCCCTGGATTATTAGAAAGTCTTTGAAGACTTTAATATTTTTATGGAAAAGTAACCAAAATCTTTGGTTGTTCTAAAAATTCATAGGAAAAAAAGTTATAAGTGCACAAGAATTGCATCTCTTGATGTACTGCTAAATTTAACAGGCACAAAATATGCAACAGCAGATTTATTTATACATGAAAATTATGTACTACCATTTTTAACCAATCCTGAACTTCATTCATAAATGCACTTGATATTTAAAATAATAAGCAGGATAAAAATATGCAAAAGTATCAATTTCTCCAAGGCCCTCAAATCCACTAAAATCTCCATTTATAGATTTCCAAGCTGTTTGAGAAGGAGTTTTCATCTACTGAAAGGAAGAAAAACCAGCAATCACTGGTGTTCTTCAAAAGTCAATACTAAAAGACATTGTCAATACTAAAAGTTTGTCAGACTTTTCTAAACAGTGGGAATGTCCAGGAAGTGTTCAGATCATTGCAAAGCCACATAATACAAGAAAGAAATTACTTTAAAATCCAACATACAGATCATTTCAGTCTTTTTGCTTGCAAGACATCCAGTACTACCCAGTTATCACATGGGGAGAAAATTGTAGAAGAAACTTATTTTGAATTCAGCATTTTTGCTTCCTTGAGGCATCCATCCAGTGAAAGCCAGTACACATGGGCACTAATGATTAAAATGCAATCACTTTCTCAAAAAATTGTGAGACTAGAGTTGATAGCAGTGCTCTCAGTGGTATGAAACTGAGCACTGTGAAATATTCTTGGTCATCTGAGGAGGATCCAAGCTGAGGTACCAATGCTTTGGAGCAGTCCCCTCCTCAGCTTGACATGAGGCTTGGCAATGGGAGAGGAGAGGAAGAGGCAGCATGAGCACAGGAGGGGTGATTGCTGTGCAAATCTCTGGGGCCCTCGAGGGGCTCACAGCCCCTGGGATTGGGCTGCACACCTGCCAAAGCTTTTGGTCCAAGGTGATGCAGATTATAGCTTCTCTCCACAGGCTCTCAACCCTACATTTTGTATAAATTTTAAACCATCTGCTTGACTGAAAAAAGGCTCTGATGAATTCTGCTGTGAACTGTGATCTTCTTACTAGTATAATTAGCATCACTTCAAAAAAATCTGACATTGTCAGGGCTCTGTTAACACATTTATAGTTCTCCTAAACTGTGATGTTTGTCAGTGATCCGTATGAACTGGGTGGAATATTTTTGTTTTGTTGTGTCCAAGCAGCATGCAAGCAAAGGAAAAACATAAGATTATTTTGATATTCAAGCCAAAACAGTGTATTGCAGTTTTGTCAGAAAATTATGTCAATTATATGCCTTCTCTTACTTCTATGAAATTTCTGAATAGCTCTTTTTTCATGTAGAGCACATATTTAATATTATTCTGAGCCTTTAAAAGAAGCAGGCCAAGGAACAGCAGTCTTGTAGAAATAAGCAGTTGATATCCGTGGCAATTTTCTACCTCTAAAAGTTGTTTAAATTGTTAAAGAAACCCCAATTCCTTTATGCAGAAGGTTGTCATGACTATAAATATAATAATGGGCCAAATAAATAAAATTATGTGTGGAGAATGGATGGTTTTCAAATTGCCACAAGCATTTCATAAGAGGCAAAATAAGAAGGTAAGTGAAAGGTTTTTCCCATTAAATTCAATATAACTAGATGAGACTAGTTAGGTAAACTTGTCATAAAACTGTCATTTGACTAAAAAAATTAGGCAATCTATTTCTTCCTTCTATTATAATTATCCATTCTTTAATATAAAGAAGACCTTAATATACATGGCAAAGACCATTTCACTGTACACCACATTTGCCAAAACCCCATATATTTGTATGAAATGCTGCTGCATGTCTCACTCATAAAAAACCTATAAAACCTCTTTTGTTGCTCTTGTCAGGATAATCTTCATTTTACTTGAAATTCATCTTACAAAATAGCTAATAATCTCAGAATTTCATCTCAATCTTCTTTTTAAGAGGGACAACTCACAGGAGAAATTAGGACCCGTAGTGCACTTTGAACAGTACAATTGTATTTTAGAACAACTGCTATTCTCTGAAGAGCCCTTGAAATTTGATGTCAGCAAAAAAAAAAAAAAANATTTCCACAGAGAGAAGCAAAGGATTCAGAATACTACTCTCCCTTCCAATACCTTCAGATTTTTTTCCTTTTCTTTTTGCTGTTCAAGTAAATTACTGACATTAAGAATAGGAAGAAAAATGTCTCCAAAAATTGAATTAATCATCAAGGGAAGTTAATGCCATTGAACATGAGTCAACCTAACTTACTTCATTAGAGTTTGCTAAATTGCAAACAGCTTTAGTAAGGCTATGCTTGCAAGTCCTCAAGGGTGTACAATTCTTACAGGAATCCATAAGAACTCTATGAACCGACAACATGCAAGGAGAGGACCTAACATCAATATTTCATTGGTTTTGTCAAAGATTGAATTATAATTTGAATAGAACAGCAAAGCACCCAAGTTATTCCATCAAACATGCTGAACTGCAGTCTTTATTACTTACAGAAAACTAAACTTGGCCAGCCTATGGAAGAAAAGGTCTTAGGCTGATTGAACAGAAGCATAAGCCAGTGACTGCCACTGTGGTTTTAATACCCCATTACTGGGGTATTATTATGCAGCACCAAGCCCATCCTCTTGCTGTGTGGTTTCTCCTTTCAAGTTAAAGGGAGGTACAAGCACAACGTAAATAAATGGCTGCATCATACAATTTAAAGACTAAGTCAGAAAGATATTGAGTCATGATAGCCACTTATGATCCAAAAAACAGTGGCAACAACAGGAAGACAGACACTATCTCTGCCTTTTTTTCTTCTCCCCCATTTGTTTTTCTGTTTTCTCTTTGATTACAGATCTAATACTACCGCATGATGCAAAGTATCATCAGACATATTCAGATGTACAGAAAGGCAAAGCATGAAAATTATCCATTGTTTTAGAAGTTTGAAGTATCATATGTGATTTAAGCAAGTGTTTATAGCACTCAAAAGACAGAAGAGCTTTTATAAAATAATGACATAAAACCAGAAGAAGTGGCTCTTCAGTAAAAACAATTTAAAATGTAAGTGCTTCTCCTATTACTAGTTATGAGAATCCTTTCCTAGATTAATCACAGGATAGTATCTAAGCCTTCTATCATCCACATTAAAGTAATTAGGGGCTCATTAACTTGAAGTTTAATAAACAGGATGTTAAAAAAAAAAGTATGCTATCAACTTTCAGTATCATCTCTGGTCCCAAAAGCTAAACTTGATTGCAAGACAGAAGAAACAAATTTAAAAGAATAAATTACTTCACTAATTCTCCCCTTAAATTCATTGTCAGATTACTAATTCCAGAGCTTTAAAACTGAATCTAAGAGATTCTATTTTCTAAAGGTGATGCCAACATACAGCAGCACTTAGCAATAGCTTTAATTAAGGTTTCACATATCCCTAAGTTGCCCCAAGCTACTATTAACAGGCATTGTACTTACTGAATGCAGGAGCCATGGTCTTGAAGGGTTTCTACATTAAATTGGTAAAAGGTAGCAAGCTAATATAACCAGGCTCTTCTGAATATTTTTTCTTGAAATCTAGAGCATGAATTACCATCTTCAGTAGTGATGATCGTGTCACGGAGCTTGAAGAAGCTGAGCAAGGCTGCCTCCTGATCAAAAACACCTTTAATATCTTTAATTTTCAAGCATAAATTCAATCCGATTTTATGACTTACCTCCTCCAAGGATCACTCCACATCATCACTTAAGGGTATTAATAGTAAAGGAGCCCCAAAAGTCCACTCTAGTGCTTTGTGGCAATCAGTAGAGTTTTGCAGAAACAAATAATTTTATTTGGCTTGGGTCTCTGCAATTCCGCCTACACTGTGCTCTGCACTTGCATCTTCATGGGTTTGAATATGACACCTGTCCCAGGAAATTGCATTACTCCCTGTAAAATACTAACACCACTTTCTCCATCCTTGGCTATGCATTCCTTGAGATTTCATCAAGCAGCAGCACAGAGCTCTCTGCTGCAAATGCAGCACATTCCAAGAACCTGGGGCTTGTGGAGAAGCTGCTTTCTGATAGTCTGTGACCCATAGGAGCTTTAGTCAGTAAATGCCAATTGTTGTCCTAGTGTTGAAGGGTATGAACATTCATAATATAGTTATGAATGTTCCTATATTAAAAAAATAAACAAAAAAAAAAACTGTGAAAAAGTGGAAGCATTTCTGAGCTTAATTCTAAATGACCTGAATTTAGAATTAAGCTACTAATTCTAATATGTAAAAAAGAAAATCAAACTAAAACCAAATGGATACTTACTGTGGTCAATTTAGTCCAACTTTTTAGACAAAAAGTAGTATCAGATTAGCACATCAAGTATAGGTTGAGAGCATGTACTAAAAAGCTCAAGCATAGTAGTTCCATAACTAAGTTCTTACTAAGAATTTCCTAAAAGTTCTTTACATGGTTTTAATTCTTGTAACATTTAGTGGATTATTTGAGATGCAGCCATAGCCATCTTTTATAACACAGAAATTCTTATTTTCATTTATGAAAATTAAAGTTTTGGGTTTTATTTTTACTCTGAAAAATGTGGGGGAGAATAATAAGTAAATTGTTGATTGAACTGATTTAATACATATTCTCTCTACTAAAATAACATGATATTGACAAGGTATAATAGATTCGATTTTCAGCACAGAAAGATACTTTGACCAAATGGCCCCCTGGAATCTTTTGTACAAGACAGTCATTAAAATCTGTCTTGCCTTCAGACATGTAAGAGAGCTACTGTGCCCATCTGAAATATCTCAGTGTTTTAAACTGCCATGAATTTGTGAAATCTAATGGGTAATTTTCCTCTGTGTATCTTCAACACAAAACATAATCTGATCATCAAAATTTTAAATTAAAACTCTTCTCAAAGGTTTAAACATTTGTGTCTCTTATGGCCTTTTTTGCTTAATTTTAGCATATAAAAAGTGCTTGTAAAGCAGGTTAAGTTGATACTGTATTTTTAGAATGGTGAAGTACTATGAAGGACCATACTTGTTTAACCAGAAGAGTTCTGAAAAAACCAAAAATTTCAGCTCATGCTTTTCAAACATTTTAACATGTTTTTCATTACAATAGCATTTAAAAATTATTATAAATTTTTTACTTTTTTCATGCTCTATGTGCATATGTATACAGATCAAACATTTTCACACTAATGCTCAAACCTTCAGCTACTGATGCTCTCTGAAGGCTCTTCACATAAACACATGACTACAAGATTGAACATACAGATCTAGAGAAACATTCTAGAAAAATGGCAGAAGGAACAGATCCTACTTTATAGCATACAAAACTAGGAGTCTTAACAGAAAATTAGATTGACACAACAACAGTTCATTCTCAAAAATTAGTTTTATATAGATCATGGCACTAATATGTAATGCTTCAGTGTTTATATGTTAGACTACATATTAAAGAAAACTAGGGGATTTGGTGGGTCTATGCAGTGCTTTGAGAACTGAATTACTTAATTCTGACCATCTGAACTCTGAACATCATTTCTAAACCATAAACTACTGGTTAACTGCATCTTACACTGCAGAACCACTCTTTCAATTTCATGTGCAATTACAGTCTTCCCTGCCATTTGCTTAAAACTCCTCAACCAGCTTTCTCCTCTCTTCAGTGAGAACCATCCTTGAAATAACTTTTATATACAAAATGGTGGATATAAATATAAGCAAAGATGAAAAATACAATAAAAATACCACAAGCATCCCAAGAAATTTATTTACAATTAATGTACTCCTAAAAAACAAGCATTGTGCATTTCAGTTCCTGCATCACATAATAGCTGAGGTGGAGGTACCTTGAGGGGTCATCTGCTCTTGCCTCCCCTATTTAAGCAGGGCTACCTAAAGCAGGTTTGCCCAGGACCATCTGAAGATGGTTTTGCAATACCTCCAAGGAGGGAGACTGCACAACCTCCACGGATAACTTGTGCCCAGTGCTTGGTCACTCCCCATTCCTCATGTTCAGAACAACCCCCTTGTGCTTCAGTTTGTGCCCACTGGCTCTGCTCTTGTCACTGGGCACTGCTGAGAAGAGCTTCACCCTCTTGGCTCCCTCCCTTCAGGTACTGATTTACACTGATGGCAATTTCCCTGAGCCTTCTTTTCTCCAGGCCAAACAGCACCAGGCCTTTCCTCACAGGACAGATGCTCCACTCCATTCATCACCTTTATGGATCTTTGGTGGATTCTATGGACACTATGCCCATGTGTTCTTTGTGAGCCCAGAACTGGACACAAGTCTCCCTCCTGGTTTCACCTCGCCAGTGCAGAATAGATCTTTAGAACTTCAATAAATTACCAATAGTAATTTATATCTTTTATATTA
>VWZN01009489.1:95405-153882 GCA_013396955.1 Regulus satrapa
TTTATAATTTAATAAATTATATTTTTCCATTCTTGAAAGCCTTTCTGTTATAAAATTCTGAAAAAAAATAAACCTGTTTGATTTTTTCTAAGGTAACGGAATATGGGAGATAATTCTGCATGCATTTGAGATTTCAAAACATTCTTTGCAGTAGGCTGAGAAGGTACTCACATTAGCTAAGAATAAATCTGGTAGTTGCATCATCTTTGAAATAATTTGATTTAGAATTAATTTAATAATGTTTAAAAGAAGTAGAATCACTCTGAATATAAATTTGATTTCTTAAAATAGAAAGAAATTATGAGGTATAGTTATTCAGCATGAAAATATGACAAATATAAAATTAAGTTAATTTGGCATCGCAGCTATTCCTATAGCAAACAGTGCTAATATTAGATTTCAAAGCCAGGGTGTTCAAGGAAAACCCTACTCAATGCATATGTCCAACTCTAAAAGTACTTGAAAACAGTCTTGAAACATTCAACAAGCTGTACTTTGGCCCACTATTTTAAAAGCTCCAACTCCAGTAACAAACTAATGTAATTTATAAAAATAGCCAACCTTCATGCAGGGTTATACTTTTTGGAGTGCTATTGACTTAATTTTCTCTCTCAGTTTTTACTGATATTTTATATTTATATGAGAAACAGCATCCTCAAACACAGAAACTGCAAGAAGTTACCAGGATGTGTTGCCTCCAGTTGCAGAATTGTCTGCAAACAGCCAGTGTACGAGGGTGTGTTTACCGAGTCCAGCACCGAAACTCGAGCACACGTGTATTCTGCTTTTAAACTCTATTTTTTTTTTTTGACACACTTATACATTTTCCTATTGAAGAAAGCTTCTCACTGAAGGCAGTTCTGCACATGTGCTGTTCCAGTCACAACTAAATGAGCAGCCTGAATACACACAATAAGAATTAATTGCAAATTGTCAATCAACCAAGTGATAGCAGAAATGCCATAAGAAATCGTTCTCTATCAGAAAATGTGAAGCAGCTTCTGCTTAATGATGCTGATTTGTGATGATGATAATTAGATGTTAAGAAAATCTCTCCCAGAAATTTTGGTCCTAAAAAGACACAATTTAGGGGGGTATTAATATAGTAAATTCTAAAATAAGTAGGTCTAATCTTGAAAAAAAAAAAAAAGTCCCAAAAATATTAGCATGATTCTCTAAATATTCCCAAGATAGAAAAGGTTGCATTTTAATTCTGCCAAAGAGATTAAAATGTTAAAGCAAGCTCACACAACTTCTGGGCCCCTGAAAATGGGATAGCTCCCAGTGCTGTCTGACACGCACCTATTAGTTTTTCCATTCAGATCACAAATATTCTTTCACAAGGGCTCACATCACAGAACACACTTGGAATACACAGATTATTTTAGTTGAAACTATGTGGGAAGATGCATTCTAGAACCTCACTCAATGCATGACAAAGGTTAGCAGGCATTTAGTCAATTACCCTAGACTGGAATTAGTCTGAAGTGGAACACTGGAGGAAGAGATGGGATGGAGTTGAGCTGTGGCACACACCTGCAGAGGCACAGGGCTGCTCAGAGGAGCACGTGGTGGCACAGAGAGGCTTGTCCTTGACCTTGGTGGGAGGAGGTGCCATGCAGCAGAGCCCTGCAGAGAGGAGCCTGCTGGAAGCTGACGGACGGGTGAACAGAGCCTCATCGCCCCGTTGAAGGGCATCGCTGACGTGTCAATGTGGGATAGGTCATGTAGTGAGAATCACCATCTAAGGAAATACTGCACTTTGAAAAAGCATATAAAACTACATCGTTTCTTTGAATATAAAATTCAGATTCCCCACCATGGATATTAGTCCATGTCTTGGTCACTCACAGAACTCTGTAAAAATTCTTATACATTATTATCACCCAGTTTCCCCCTGTTATTCTGAGCTACTGTTTCCCATATATAGAGGCACAGCCCAAATGCCTTGACTGACCAAGTAATTTTTCCCTCAAGACTTCTCAGTTTTGTTTCTCTTACTTATTTCTCTTACTTATTTATTTCTCTCACTTACAAATTATTCTTCAAGACTTCAGAAAGCATCCAGTAATTTAAGATGGTGATACATTCTGGTCAAAAAGCACGGTGGTCCTATCATCCAAGAATAATTAAATTCTCTCCATCACAGTACTATCAAAGATAAGTTATTACTGGCTCAATAGTTTCATAAAAGACTAATGAGTAGACTAATAAAAAGTTATACACAACAAACAGAATTCACTGCACATTTTATTTCCAGATAAGATCAACTGTCTAACAAAATTGTTCTGAAGGAAAAGGACAGTTCTAGAATGATATACTTTTAGAACATTTAACGTAAAATTCAGAGTGAGAACACATGATGAGAAGACAAAGACACACAATGTATAAAACAGATTAGTTGTGATGGATGTTAACAAAGAAACTATCAGTAACAACACTGTGGAGTTGCCAAAATACACAGAAAAGAAGACGATGTTTTATATTCATATAAAAGTCAAGTGTAACATTTTCCCAGCAAAACCAAAGCAAGGAATGCTAATTGGCATAAAGCCAGAGCACCAGCTCCCTGCCTCCAGAGGACTGCCTGATAAAAACCTCTGCCTGGGCTCGCTAAAACAGCTTTATCACATCTCACAACTGAAGTCAAACACACAGTTTAATTGATTAACATCCACAGACCAGCTATCACAGAACTCTCCTGGAGCTACAAGCTTAAAGAACCATATTCCTTAACTATCAGGCTATAAAAATTAATTTGGGAAAGACAGATAATAAATTATCTATGGCCATTTGTATGCAAGTGCCATTCTAATGGTGGTTTTAATCAGGCAGTGGACAAAAGTTAAATACTGTTGGAGCATGCACACCAAAAAATCATAACTAGAAAAGCTTAAGCTGGTATAAAAGTTAAAATATATGACATCTTCTTGATTAAAGCCTCCTAGATACATCAGCCTTGAAAAACGAGAGAGGAATGAGCACACCCTATTTTATCATTATAATAACATTTAGTAAAGACACTCATAAAAGCGGAGGCACATCTTATCAAGTGTGAGATGGTACAGCACTGATAAAAATAATCTGAATAAGAAGTGCTTGAAACTTCAAAAGCTTTGCTATTGCCTGTGACATTGACTTTTCATGTTAAAAAAATTGTTTAAAGTAACTGTCTTCAGTTTTTATTTATGGAAGAGAGAATTAAGTTCATGCTACATATCAAATGTTCAAGAGATAAAATATTCTTAGAAAAGATAGAGTTCATAAAAGGGTCACTGACAAAGTTTTCTTTCTGAAGATCCAAATGCAATAAATAGCTGGAAAGCAGTGCAAGTTAAACCTGTGCTTCTTTATTTATTTGTAGTATCTGTTCAGACCACAAAGAGACAAGTTCTGGAGGCCCTTGAGAATCCACGTAGCCGTCCATCAAGTTTCCCATAGAGATGAGGGAAAGTTGATGTTGTTATATCTTGCAAGACAATGATCAAATGACAAAAGGCTACCTCATCCCAAATTCTTGACAACTGATTCATACAAAAAGCTGTGCACTGCAAGAGCATAACTTACTCCCAACACAAACTGGGAGCAGCTGATCTCATCTCCATGGAAGCAGTAAACTACAGAGCTCTTGTAGGATGAGAAGAATTGGCATCAACAGAGGCAAACTAGAATCTCTCCTTTGTAATAGGCAGGTAAGTTTAAATCTTTGCCCTACTTTTAATTTTCCAATTTCAAGCACTGTAGTCAGCAAGCTTCCAACAAGTTTGAAAGTTAGAAGATAAAAAGCAACACTCAAAAACTAGTTATCATTTGTAAAGGATAATTTATAACCCATCAAGTAAACTTCCAGGGAAATTATCTATCTTTTTAAAACAGAATGGAGAAAAACTATTTAGGTGACAACTGGGAAATTGTCTGGGAAGTCTGCCACTGCTGAACATGTTAAATCACAGGCTGAGAACAGGTAGAAGGCTGCTGTGGAAGGGATAGCAGTTCAGACTTAAAACCGTAAACAAGACAAAAATCTAAGACATACCAAAGAAAGTTTTTGTCCTACTCAGTACTATAAAATCTTGGCTATGTATTTCCTGCATTTTGAGTACCAGGCTTTAAATATAAGAAGATTTATTTTAGGACTAAGAAATAATTTGTATTAGGAAAGATAAATTCTGGAACAGATTAACCAGCAATGTCATATAACACCCAGTAGTCGTGAATTTTAAGTACATTGAGTAAAAAGCCATCTGAAGCAGAATATGAATATTTGATTGTGCCTTGGGAAATCAGGAGAAATAGGAAGACTTCTCAACTTCTCTTCCACAATACTTTTCTGTGATTCTATGGATTTTTATTGCTTTTATCTCAAAAGTACAAATGAAATCCAATCTAATAGAATTTTTGAGCTGGATTTTGCATCAGGCTTTTGCCCTGAGCAGGCTGTATGGATTACACATAGTTGTATTCTGTCAACCTGGTTAGTCACTGTCTGCCTAGCATTCAGATACAAACATAAACATGAAACCTTGACTGAATGTATGTCTATTTATTTTGTCCTCAGCCAGAAAAGTCACAACCTGTTAGTGCTAGGATTTTTTTTCTTACAATGAAATTTTCTCAAATAAAGATATTACACAAAAATCTCCGCATTCCTTGAGGAAGTTTAGTTTCCCAGAAAACAAATAATTAACTGACTCTTAAAAGTTGCAGATTTGTTGATTTAGATTAGAAATACTCTCCATTATTTTGAATAGGTAAACAGGGTCTCTTTTAATATCTCTATTTGCTTCTCATATTCTTGTATTCTTTTGCATTATATTAGCATGGTAAGATTGTATTAGCATTACAAAGCATATTGTCAATATAGTTGGGTATGCCCTACAGCCCCATTTTTGGTTTATGAAATTATGGACTATGCAGGAAGAGACAAAAGCTTTGTTTCTTCCCTTCTCTGTAAAGAGTTTCAGAATATGAAGGACTAAAATCAGCTGTTCAAACATTTACTCATAAGTGACTTTCTTAAGTTTAGCAGGATGATCCTCAGTTACTGAACTGCCATTGCTGCAAGATCAGGATTTCAGTCATAATGAAACAGGCACCGATGGATCCAGAAGATCTATATTAATTGTTTAAGTGCAAGGGGCATTTAATCAGTACACACCCTTCTTGAAACACAAAACATTCTGTGTTGTTGCAACAAAAAACTACCTAATGAACTAGTGTGCTCACTATTGCATACTCATTTATTCCACCAATACACCTGCAGAATGAAAAGGATACCATCTCAACAGGCAGCACTGTGAGTTGACACCTACCAAACAGTGGTTTGATAATGCCATCAACTTTTTCTTGTTCATTTTCATGGAGGAATTAGTCACTCAACTGACAGCATTTCTGTATGTATTCTTTGTGAAAAGGCTTACATGCTATCGATGCTTTGGGCTCTTGAAAGGAAAAGAAAAATACACACCAAAAAAGAGCCTATTTTCTTCTGAATTCTTTAATTGAAAAAGTCCTAACAGATTGTCAGCCTAGCAGTAATTTAAGTGCTGTTGATTAAAGTGACTGCTGATAAAACACTGCTAATCAGACATTAGATTAGAAATTTACTGACATCTTTTAGAAAGTTTTACTATCTAAACAGGTCAAAATATTCTTTTTTGCATTTCTAAGTATAGGCAGTTGTTTTTAAACTGTGGCAAAGTAAAACATACAGCTAAATTATGAGTAGATGTCTGGCTTTTTTTAGTACAACATGAGATTTTAGCTGAACAGCTCCTATCTCTCAGGAACAAAAAAAGGTACTGATTCTCAAGAGGTCTAAGGTGGCTTAAAGACTTTTTTATACTGGAAGAGATCTTTATAAGTCTGTATTGACTCACAGAATTGGTTTATTTTATTTTAGTATCAGAAAATTAGCTGACAAAGGTGTAGCTGACAAATATTTTCATGAGTCAAAATAATGTCTATATACTGTTCAACCCTATAAGTTAAGAAATTAAGCAAGGTATATAAGCCTGTCTAATTTTAGGTCCTGCTAGTTTCTATTTTTAGTAGATGTAGGGTACTGGGAGAAACTTGACAGCCGGTGTGCCATGTAAAGAACTATGTCACTATACCTTCGGCCATGTCTGTTTCCTCTTCACTTTAACCTCCACTTGCTATTTTTCTTCCAGTCTATCCGAATTCTGCTTTATAAAACATGCCTTAGAGACCACCAGCTCCACTAGATGCATCAACTACTCTCCCCTCTCCTTTGACTGACAGTCAACCTACCAAGAAAGAAGCACATAACCTAAAAATAACATCCCTCTAAGGAAAAAGATTATGCAAAAAAGGTCAGAAAGCACTCATTTAGTTGAGGGATTCACATGGGCTTCCAAGTGACAAATAGGCAGAAGCAGGAGCCATGCTTGAGAGATTTGGAGGTGTCAATCTCCTGCAAAGAGGTTCTTTGCCATCGTAAAAGAAGGCAGAAAAGGCAACACCTGTCACCTGTCTCCCAAACCCATCCTGCTCACTGACCTCCTTTTTCCTATCTACCAGGCAGAGAAGGGTGGAAGCAACAGCTTTGAAGCAAACCATGTAATGAGTAGACAGATCCTAGACACAGAGGTACTTCTCTTGTTTAGCCAGTTCTGGAAGATAGGCTGGGAAGATAATGCACAATGTAGCATATTCAGGAAAAAAAAAAAAAAAATTGGGAAACCCCACTTCACCATCACCAGAAAGATCAAAGAACAATGCAGTATATAAAGTACACCTAATTTCTGAAACAACAGCATGAAATTCTCTGTATTTTAATCATACTGCATATCCTCACAACCTGTATATCTACTTTGTTTCTTTTTTTTTTTCCTTAGACATCTTAGATTTGGTAGACTGGCTGTGCAGAAATCAGGGCAGCACCTAAGTGTCTGTGCATGTCAGTTACAGCACCTTTTTAAAAATAACAACAAATTTCAGTGTATACTTGTTTTAGTTACCAGAAGGTGGATGCTGCCACCACACAACACCCCAAATGGTCTAGCTTTAGCTTTCTTTACTGATGGCATTACAACAAGTGATACTTTTTATAATGTCACATCAGAAAATGTAATAACCTCAAATGTCCATAAATCAACATCTAAAATAATACACAGAATAGAAAGGGTGAATCAGAAGATACACAATGATACAATTCACTTACTGAGCACTGGAATGTAAGTCAACAGTCTGAACAACGAAGGACATCTGTGTATCTCCTGGTTAAAACCAGCTACACTGTCAAAACTCAAGACCTATGGTGATCTGAGGAAACACTTATCATACTGCTACCAGCACACAATGCAGCTCTATGGCTGCATAACCTTGATAAATATACATCTATTATGTTGCTTCAGATTATTCTTTAGGATTTTCTCCTAGTCTTTTCAAGATAAACAAGATTCAATTATCTCTGTCTAAAAGTAACAGAACAGCAGGTCCCAGAGTCCACTAAAGCCACATACACAAAAGGCATTTATTGGTCTTTGTCCTCTCCTTTCTCTTAACGCTCAGGTAGGGAGAATAATCCCACAGTGTATTTTTTATTCTCCCCACTGCCCCCTTCACTGAAAGCACGAGCACACACACAGGGATGCTCCTGCCAGCCATGATGCTAACTCTGTGTGTGCAGGGGCTTTCCCTGACCCCTCCAGTGCCTGGACAGGGAGAGAGCTGCTGCAAAATGCCAAGGAGTGGTTGGTGCAATGTGCTTTGGCACACTCTAAAACAAACAATCTCAAAGAGGGTCAAGCTTTCTCCTGTGTTCTTTGAAACAATGGGCTGCAACATTAAAAAAAAAAAAAAAAAAAAAAAAAAAAAAAAAAAAAAAAAAAAAANGAAAAAGAAAAAAAAGAAAAAAGAAAAAAGAAAAAAGAAAAAAGAAAAAAGAAAAAAAGAAAAAAGCAAGTATTATAGTAGTGCTGGTCCAGGTATTTTGAAAATATGATTATAGACTAATTATAGATTAATTTATGGTGCTTAGCATGTACACAGACATCTCTACATACTATAAAATCCCAAATTTCAGCGTTCTGTTGAAGTAGCTGCTTCTATTTCCATTAAAATTTCTTCATGAAAATTTCTGTTGAAATATCCCTTGTATCTGACATCTTATACAGTGTGACTCTCAAAATACCATCATTTCAAGTTGCATCATGAACTCATGTAATTTTTTTTTATCAAACTTTTTTTCTCTTTTTCAATTTACTGCAAGTATTTTGGACAGATCTTCAGATAATGTTTATCTTTTGACACAAAGTTGTTTTTCAATGTGCTTTTATTATAACATGCACTGTAATATCACTCAAATTTCTAAGTCAAATAGCTACATTTAATTTTAAATGTCCTTGTTCTTTGCAATTATTCCCATGAATATCAAAGGGTTTAGGAATAGTCACAATAATCAAATTACTTACTGTGATGACATGCTGTCCTGGTTGTTCTCACTCTGAAGAATCAGACCCATCATCACACTTTATGGCTACTGTTTACCTTTCTAATAAATCCTAAATGTCCCTTCTGAATTATTAACAAAACTGTGATTCAAAAAATAAGAATAAGATTTTCTCTACTAAAGCCTAATAACTACAGGAATATTCAAAATATATATCTCTGGAGATACAGAGAGGTAACTGGAAATTGTGAGAACAAGTAAACTTTATTAGTAAAATAAGGGGGTTTTTAGCCTGTGAATAAAATAGAAAACCCATTCTTACTGACTTCATTATATAGATCAACCACCTGGAAGTCTATATCAGGACTACAAGATTCAGGGTTGGAATAATTCTCTTTAGACTGTCACCACTTAGCAACTTTGTGGCATAATGGTATAATGTGCTGTGTAGTGCTGGCATTTAACTGTGCTTGGGGATTGTGCATTTTTCTGGTGAAAAATACCTGGTAGACAAATGAAGATATTATCTCCTACAATAAAATCCAAACATTTAAATGCATCATTTTTCTGAATTGGGCAAAACGTCTGTATTTTAAAATTCTCTATTATCCTGCCTCCACCTGTAGTTCCTTCCTCCAGTGGACACATAAGCATCTATGACTTTCATACCACTGTTTGTGTTAGTGCAGTATAAATTATAAACATACAACAGGGGATCACAACTATAAAGTGTATCTCTAAAGAAATTCGTTTTATAGGTGAAAAAGAAAATAAAAGAGAAACACTATATTTATTTTCAGACCTCTGACAGAGAGCTCCTTTTAATACCATATTAAGTCTCTGCTGGGCTGCCAGAAATAAAACACAGTATGAGCTCAGATATACAGCTTTTATTCTGTGTTTGGGTTTATTTTTAGAGGCGAATGGATTCAATATATTTTCAACCCAACCACATATTTTAAACTGCTGCCAGTTTATTGCTGTCTACAGATCGCCCAAACTCATAGAAGTAAATCTAGCGCCCAGCCTCCTCTGTTGCTGCATGCATGAAGGTGATAACACAGAAATTATCTCTCCTGCAGAGTGTAAGAATGGAAAATGATGAGGAAAAAAAATCAAACCATGATCTATATGATCCTAAGACTCCTGTAACACAATTACAAATTTATTAATTAAGAACACCACAGAATAATTGGATCTCATGTTTTCTATAGTTCTGTGGGCTTCAAAACACATCTATTCCATACACTTTTCTTCTCTTCCAAGTTCTGCCTGGTGTACTCAGAGGGAAATGTGAGCCAAACAACACTTAGCCATAAAAACATTAGAAAGCAAAGCCCTTGCCAGAAAAACCAGGATTATGAAAGGACAACTACTATCAAAAAAACCTAATGCCTATGTCAAATTGTTGTCATGTACTTTTGATGCAGCCACATTACAGTTCAGGCCAGACATTATAGAGACAAACCATCCCATCCACCTGCACTGCCACACTGTGCTCCACATAATGAAGGTTTTATATCTGCACTTCTTATGTCACAGAATAGACACAAGCCTATTAATTGAAGTCTGTGCTAATACAGAAGGGAATCCTACTTGGTTCAGACAGTGTCCACTACAACTACTGAAATATGGAATATTGTGCCCTTGGCTTCCAAGACCACAAACGTTTGTTAATGTTTTCTCTCTCATCTCAAATAGGCGTAATGGCCTCTGCTTATAGGAGACAATAAATGGCCAGCACTTGTTTGGCAAGGAAGAGCTCAAATATAGTCTATTTTGGTACCTAAAAGAAAGAGAGGACAAGCAGAATTGGGGAGGGGAATGGGGAGAAGATAGTAGGACAGCCTGGCAAGAATGCACATATCTGTGAAATAGTGAAGCAATCAGGCGTTGTATTTTTAGATACTTTCTTTTTCAAGTGCCAAAGATTCCGAATAAATCACAATGGCAAACTGAGAGGCTAAGATGGGATAGATTACAGCTGAATGCTGCGCAGATCAAATATTCAGCTCGAACCCAAAGCAGAAGTCCTAAGTGCTTATCTGATACACTGTAAAAGCTTTCCATGACACACACCAGCGACTTCTTTGATGGCTACACTTACTCCTAGATATTGTATCTGCCTCTATATATTTTAAAATGCCTAAAAACCCCTGGAAAGCATAAGTTCGCTAAGCCAAGTACAACTGAAGCTTGTCCAGAAGTTCAGTTATTTATACATCAACTCTCGGAGCATAAATTGTAATCTTGACAGACAGAATAGTGAACAAGGAAGCTGTATTTTGTGAAAATTGATATTTACATGATGTAAAATTTATATTGATGGAAAGCCAAGATATTTTCAGCATTCATGTCAAATATGACTCTCTGTAACAGAATTTTAAATATAATTACTTCTTTACACTCACTGAACAGAGGAACTGGAGTTGGAGGCAGAATTCAAGTTTTATACAGAGGCTTATGCTGCAGACAGTTCTCTCAAGTGTCGCTTCCTCCACCCTGCAGGAGTTGAATGTATATTTTGCACTGAAAATATTTGCATCTCTTTATATATATAAGGAGATATATATGTGTACATGTATATGGAGATATATATGTGTACACATCCATTGTGTATATATACGTCCTTTATTAGTTTGTGAGTCCATTTCATTTATTCCTTCCCTTGTGTATTTGCAGATTTCACAGAAAAAGCGTTGCATTTGGAAGCAGCACTTCTAGCACAGTCTGGACAAGATGGTCTAGCACTCTGTACAGCTGAATCTTCAGCGTCCGATGATGAAGAGTGTTTGGAAGACAACACTATTAGTTAAAACAGTGACACTGACCTGACTGACAGCACGTTCCTTGGATGGAGCTCCCACACAAACCAAAGCCTTCATGCAGATAGGAACATTGGTGCAAATCACTTGGAAAGTCATTCCCTGCTTTTCATCATGTCAGATGAATCTCAACTGGGATATAAATAAATTGGTCTAATATATACATACCAATAACACATAATTTTTTTTAATGTGATTTAAATATATATTAATGTGTGAGATACAAAACTGGTTTCCTCCTTTCCCTCCTCCCACCTCTTCTATTTTTTTCCCTGTAATTGTTTCCAGTATATTTTTTATCACTTTCTTACTTTTTCGTAGCAACCATTTTCCTAAATTCCTGTTTTCAGCTTATTCGATATGTAATTTTTTTGTCCTTTTAGCACTGTTTCCTTTGTCTCCTAAGAATGCCCCAAGCAACAAGAAAAAGTCATTCATTAGAAGCAAAAGTGAGCACTAGTGCACAAGGATCTCTCAGAGGTATGGCAGAGAATATTTAACTCTACGTAAATTTAAAGTTGGATAAACTGGATAAACTGCTTAATAATACTATTTGGTCCCCTGTGGTACTTCTACCCCCAATGTAGAAATTACCACCTTTTCCCTAAAATTAATAATTTGCAACTGCCTTGTCTAATAACTGAAAATCTTCAAAACTTGTCGTAAACGACACCGCGGCTTTTGTAAATATTTCTGGTTTTTTTGAATAAGCATGGTCATACTGGTCAACACAATGCCCATTCTGAATTCATCACACCCTAAAGCAAAGCAACCAGTTGCTGTGATAATGTCTTATTCATATTAGTATTCCCAACAGCTTAAGTTTGTCCTAGATATTGAACCCACAGGACATTTTGTGATTAAACTGGTTCTTACCCACATAAACTTTTACTGATAATCTCCCTCTGCTCTTCTCATTTTGCCAAGACACTGCACGCCTTTACCCAGCAGCAGATGAGTTTTGGCTACCACTAGCACAAATACAGCTCTCTGATAGATAAGACACTGATAAAGATGATTTCATGAGGAAGAGGGATGAAACAGTTCATCCTTACAATGGCTCAGTATTCCACAGAGGATGCATTTTCATACTTCAACAACTCTCAGTGGTGCTTCAATTCACACTGTTTTGAATGCCCTTGAATCAGAAGATGCCCTGCGAGGTGCAAGATTAAATGTAAGGAGAAGACCAGTTTA
This sequence comes from Regulus satrapa, assembly GCA_013396955.1. Classification (NCBI taxonomy): domain Eukaryota; kingdom Metazoa; phylum Chordata; class Aves; order Passeriformes; family Regulidae; genus Regulus; species Regulus satrapa. The sequence continues at coordinate 107,844 of VWZN01009489.1, forward strand.
AGGCAATCACTACCATTAAAAAGCACTAAATGTTGCTTTTTTTTTCACTAATAATTTTCATTATTTAAGCCACCTGTGTGTTATTTGGGCTTTATTTCTTGGAAAAATGAAATGGAGGAACAGTTGCACTTTTGTTGGTTTCATTTCCTGACTCTCTTGAACTAACATCACATCCCAGTAACAACTCTACTGCAGGCATTACCATTTAAAAATGACTAACGTTTGAAGCTATGATTCTATTTGAAGAGAATTAATGAGAAAAAAATCCACCTTCCTTGTTAAAAAGGCAACAGACAGGTACATTCAGAAATGCTGATGGCACTGAAAATGAGTTGAATGTTTAAGAGCCTGGAGGGAGACAACTAGAGAAGAGAAAAGTGGAAAAGGAAAGCTGAGATTAAAAAAGGCCAAAACTGTGGGAAGAGGAAAATAAATGGGCTCTCACATAAGAAGAAAGACCAGGGGAGTGAAGCTAGACACTTGTTAGCTTCACATCATATCACATCACATCACATGGTGATGACATATCAGTTGAGTAATGTGTGTCATTCTCCAAAATAAAGGTTTTTCCTTTTTTGCTCTGTAATTTTTATCTTTCCATAGTCTTTTTTCTGGCGTAAAAACTTATTTTTGAGAAATGTTTTTCTCACAGTAAACCATGTTTCACTCAGATCTTGCTTGGTATTCTAAAAGAGTGCAAAAGTGTATCTTACTTCCTCTCACCATTACAAGCTTAAAGTGAATTAAAGCAGTCATTAATTTTTAAAACTACTACGCATGCAGATCAAGAGAACCAAAAGAGAAAACACATCTAATATACGGCTCAACTGAAGGCTGTTTTTATTTCCATAAAAACATCATCTGGATATTTCCTATTACTTGCATGACATGGATTCAGGTAATATTTCCCCAATTTTTGTAGAGACACTTTCCTCCTGCTGCAAACTATACCCGTAAGAAAAAACATTAAGCTTTAAACTCTCTTTATGCTTCAATACCTGCATTAATGATCCATTAACCAAATAATTCCTCAACAGCAGCTGTGCAAAGCCACTGTGCCTAAATCATGACTCCAGTTTTGTTTAGCCTGAACAGTCCTGCCTGGTGGTTGCACAGGTAGCCAAGAGCCTGCTCGGTGTTCGTCACTGATGATGTATGTGTTATGGAAAAAACAGTTTGACTTTCAGACCTCTAACAGACTAGAGCTGGAAGGCTGACAGTGGCACGTGGAGGGAAAACGCTAAATTATAACTTGGGGAGTTGGATCTGGAAAGTAGTGAGAAGTATCACAACACCACTTTAGTGGCCGCGTCCTTTGTTGCATAATTACAATGACTACACTTTTATTTTTTTTTCCCCAAAACTTTAGTGAACTGCAAAGATGGACTTGCAATTGAGCTAATAGCACAGACAAATAGAAAAGTTCCCTGTCCCCAAAGCAAATGATGTATCCTACAGGAAAGGCTACGCATTAAAAAAGATAGGACATTAAGGAAAGAGAAAAAACAGGTATAATCCAGCAGGGAATACATGGCTGTGAACATCTTCTAGCAAGCAGAAGAGGCTTTGAAGCATTTGAAATCAAGCAAATGGTAGGACTGCACTGTGTCTTTGAAACAACTTGTTGGTAGGGCTACTAATTCTACACTGGCACCACAGTTTATGAGAAATCTAACTGCACAGCAAGAAACATCTTTTCTGAGAAAAGAAGTTTCCCCTGCTTTTGACTGCCTGTTTTGCAAAGTTTTTGATTAGCTGTCCAGCTATCCTCCACTTATCCAGCTGGCTTGAGCTGAACACCTTTCTCATCCCCTTACAAACACTGCACCCAAGAAGCTTCATTTTTAAATAACTGGGAAAAAACTCTTAACACTCCCAGAGTCATAATTCCTGTGGAGGATAGCAAGGCATGCTTTTATCCTCCCTAAAATGCAAGTTATCCTGTAGCCCCTCTCAGGTGAACATGTAACTGCAATTTGAGGTACAGAGAGAAGAAAGACATCAAAACAGCCTCTGTCTCACCAGAAGAAGCTGGTGTCCACCAAACAGTTGCACTTAGGCATCAGAGTGGTACAATGGAGACCAAAGCAGGGAGCTGTAAGGGGGCCTGACCGAAATTACCTCCTGGGAGTTGGTAACTAGAGAGGATGTACCCCGGGAGGTTCATTCCCAACCCCAAGTCATTTCAGCAAAGGCAAAAGTACCAGTTAGGTCTGAGCAGGCATCTTAGGGCGGGATTCGCGAAGCCCTGAACGCTCCTTAGCCCGAGATCCCCGGCATCAAGCGTTTGCTTACCGTCCCCATGGACACACGCACGAACACACACATTTGCCCACGACTGCACGGGTGCGTTCCCTCCTCGCAAGCGGGCAGACAGCTCCCCCCTCCCCGCCCCACGCCAAGTTGTCAGACTTGCTGCCCAAAGGAGAGGGGACGAGACCCCAAATTAACTCCGAGAAGCAGCTTCGCGTTCCCCGCGCCGCCCGCGTCCTACCGCCTGTGGAGCTGGCCTCCTCCAGCTGCGCCGAGATGCTCTCCACTCTCCTCACGTCCATGCTGCGAGGCGGGAGGCGCCCGGAGCCGGGGCGGGAAAGCGCGGCAGCACCGCCGCGNGAGGGCTCGGGAGAGGGGCGGGCGCGGGGACGGGCCGGGGTCCGGGTAAGGCTGCCCGGGACACGGCCCGGCACGGAGCGCAGGGGAGCTCCCATCGCAGCTGCGCCCCTCGAACACCTCCGTCCGGCTAAGCACAGGCTGCGAGCACTCCCTGAGCCCCGGGGTACAGTTTGGAAGGGATTGGAAAGGGCATTTTAAGACACCTTCGTAACACCTCTGATTTATCAAAGCCTGCTATGACACATGACGTACCTTTAGAAAATGCCTCAATAACGATAGTTCTCCCGGTTCAATTTTACACAGTTAATTTTTCACTCTTTACGATTTCGTCTATCCGTGCATGAATAATGATTTTTTTTTTCCCCCCTGAAATCCCAGTTCTTCTTTTCATTGTGTTCAGCCCAAAAAAATTACAGTAATTTTTTCAAAGCACATACGTGTTATAGGCTTAGCTACCTAATACCTTTTTTTGGACATTTTATTTTATATTATTCCTTGAACCTTGTACTATTAAGATTCTTATGAGCTGAAAGACAAAGGAGTAATTCCTATGCCACATTACCAACTAATGCTTTAGGAAATGACTTATATCTCCTTTTATTTCATGGGACAAACTTATGTCTGCTTCAACCCCAAAATGATGGAATGACTAAGTCCTGAATGGACAGAAACACCAGAGCGTAGTATAATGCTTGCCAAGAACAACACAGTGTCTAGTAGCTTTTGCCAAGTGTTATTTTTTGATAAAAATACATTCACTGATGGAGGTTTAGGTAAGACTGTGGAGAGACAGTATTCAGAGTACTGTATTTGTCATATACCTTGAAAATATTTCCCTTCTGTACTCAATAGCCAGGATATGTCTCTTCTTATCAAAGAAATTCAAAGTAGTAAGAACAGAGATCAGGGTTTTGTCTCATTATCAGGATTAGAGCTTACTTTGAAGCTAACCTTACAGAAAACTCTAAATTTATCACAATTCAGAGCAAGCCCTTGTCATTACGTATATACAGTTTTCGGAGTGAGACAATTCAGATTTACAGTTGTCGCTTCCCTTTACTCTACACCAACATTTTATTAGAACTTTGGGAGTTGCAAAAAAACTCTAAATATATGGGAGCAGCTGGTCACAACCGATTGAACTAAGGCAGGAGTGGTAGTAATACATCAAGAGTACCTATATATTCATCTTGTGTCTTAGAATGAATTACAGGTATACAGCACAACATGAAACAGAAGTGCCAGAAGTGCCTACCAGGTTTTTACAGATAAGGTGGTGTGTGTCAACTCAAAGATTAATTGTGTCTGAGGCAAAGAAAAAAAAAAGTGACAGAAATAAACTGAACTGCCTCCATAAATCTGCATGATTCTCTCAATCTCATCTGCTTTATTTTTATGCTTGCTCTCCTTGTTTCCATCCTCTTGCTCTCTGTCTCCTGTTCCTGATGGGCCTGGCTCCAAGTAATTTCCTCTGCACACTCTTCCTTTTTTGTTCTCTTGAGTTTTAAATATTTCTCTTAGAAAAACTTGTGTCATTTTGATGTTCTGTGTAAAACAAAATGGGCATGTCAGAATGTGGCATTTTTCCAAATTTGCTTTAAAGGACAAATTCTTTATTGTTTACCAAACCTAATTAAGTTTCCTCCAATTAGCATGTCAAGCCCATGTATCTGCTCTATATAACATCCAGTAAAAATTGACATCAACTGTGATTTCATCAACTGTGATTTTATATCCCTTCTATATAATTACATTTCAACATATTATTCTATTTCTACAAATATAAAGTTTCATTCTAGTTTCTACATTTCAAAATATATAACTACTTCCTTTCTTCCCCATTTATTTAAAATATTTTTTTCAGAGCTAAATACTAATAATACCTTGAGCATGTATTTAATGCTACATGTATAGCTGAAGATTTTTTCCAGTTGCTTGTGATAAAATTTAATTTCTTCTTCTTGAAGTAGTTGATGTAGTTTCCATCTAATTTTTAAATTGGAATCTGAATCAGCAAATTCCTATTTGCCTCAAATGTAAACTAATTGGAAAGACTTAACATAATTATGATTTAGTGTGTCCAAATTAAGTTCAGATTTCTACATCTCTTTAAAAGATATAATATGTAAAATGAAGTGTTAAATCATGATGCTAAAATACTGATCAAGGAGGCATTTTCTTCCAAAAGAGAAAATTAAATCATTAGTGAGTAAAAGATAACCACCAGGATTTCTAGTGTTAAAAACAGGAACATTCTTCTAACAGGGAAGAATTGGGCTTTTTCTACCTCTTTGTGTGGATGAGAAAAGGCTCAGACCCAGAAAAGTGTACAGTAATACCCAAATCTTCAGCCCTTTTAGTCTGTTCTGCTCCCTCACTGGTCTTGGGTCATCTGCAAAGCCTAACACAGTAGTTCAGCTACCCAGACTGTATTTGCACTAAGGAACTGAATAATATATAATTAAAAATTTTGATTAGAAAAAATACAAGCCACAAAATATCCAGCACATCTGTGTTACTTTCTAGGCCTCCAGAGAAGCCATTTATTTTGGCAGTGCTTCCTCTGCTAGAGAATGGCTCTCCAGGTGGGAGCTTTCTTGATGTCCAGAGGAATTCATCATTAGGTTATATTTTTTGACTGCATGTCACTCACAATATTTTTCACAAGGAAAAAAGAAACCAAACAGCTATATCAGTCTGTCACTTACTCCTAGGAAAAATATTTTCCTTCTTCAAAAAGTAATTAAAGTTCATTTTGCTATTTTTTATTAATAAATGAGTAAGAAACTGTTCTTCACTCTAAGATACATTTTAAGAGGACTTTTGTTCTCTGAAGCGTATTTTATTTCATTTTGAGTCATTCAGTGCAATAATGTAACCCCAAAAAATGTATGTGTATTCTATATCACAAAACACAAAGAGTAATTTGGCCATACTCAAATATTTAGTGTCTGTGATAAAGTACTTGACAAAAATGAGAAGTCTCTGACACCTCTGTGAGTACTCAGACAGTACTCAGACCCACGGTGGGGTGTGCACCCGTGTCAGTGCCAAGCTGCTGGTGCTGGCTGCAGGCTGGCCTCTGCGACTGGCACTGCCCTGTGCCAGGCAGCTGGTTCCAGACAATTCCCCAGCAGACCCACGGCACACAGCACTGCTGAGCCCACAGCCAGCTCCGTGGCACCTCAAGGGAAATGCATCCAAGGGAGGGCACAAAATGCTGAGGGAGGGGGAATGAGACAGGCAGTGCCCAGGTGAGAGGAAAAGGGAGGTGCTCCATGGTGGAGCCCTCCTGAAGGAACTGAGACCCATGGAGGGCCCGTGCTGGAGGACATTCACCATGAAAAATCTTACTGCCCATGGATTAACCCAGGCCAGAACAGAGGAAACAAGTCAGGATGAAAGTAGCAGCACTTGAGAGAAGAATGTTTGCTACCTGCAGTAGGAACATAGAAGGGAAAGAAGTGACTGGAGTAAACTTGAGCCTGGAAAGGAGGAGAAAGGGCTCTTCTGATTAGATGTTTTTCTTCTTAACTTCGCAATGCCCAAGTCAGTAATTAAAGTTGTCAATAAATTCAGCTAAGCTTTCCAAGTCTGTTTTGGCCAAGAGATTGAGTGCTGAGTGATTTTTCCTCTATTTGTCTTGACCCACAAGTTCTTGTGATTTTCTCCCCTGTTCCACTGGGTGTGGGGGTAAGCAAGCAGGTCTGCAAATACTTGGCTCCAGCAGGGGTATATATGGACCCAGTACAGGGTATATATGGGAGAGTTCAAAATTCAAAGTGAAATTGTAGGTATAGGAAAGGAGTACTAACCAACTACTCTTTCCTTAACAGTGGAGCTTCAATATTCAGGATTTCCTACTGGCACAGTCGAGTTTTAGAGGCTATTAGTGCTTTCAGGAAGGGTAATCTTGAATATTCTGATTTTTCTACCTATTAAACCTTAACAAGGACCATTCTTCAAAGGAATATTGTGCACTGTGTATCCTTATCCTTATACAGAAATAAATATCAAGCTATAATGAAGGCCAGCTCTTGAACGTATAAAAATTGGCTTTTAGTATTGCTAAAATTTGTTACTAAATAGGTAATAAGTAAAGGTAAGAGCCTCCTTTCCTTGAAAGTTTTTTTTTATATAAATAATAACATTTTATAATAAATTCTGCAAGGATTAGAAGATTTACTGCCCATGAGTAACACATTAGATCCAGCTTTTTTTTTGCTTTTTTTTCCCCTCTGTTTTTCTACTGTTGCATCTTTCTTTGCTGGCCTCACTTCAGTGTGCTGCAGGTAATGGGAGTGGCTTCATTGCTAAATTCCAGTATTTAGACATTTGAGATTTGGTTTGTGAGACTGCTGTGGTTTTATATCTCATTTTGACTGTAGTTTATGGTTTATAATAGCCACATTGCAGATATTTTAGAAGAAAGTCATTAAAAACTAAGGCAAGGTTATATTTAAAAAATGACATGAAATATTTGACATGATTTTGATGTGCTACTTGAAGACTTCCTAGGCATAATCTGTATAGTTTAATCTGAATTGTTGTCAAATTTTTCATTGACATTATTAGACTGTTGCTAAAATTACCTTATTAGTAAACCTGAGTCAATATAAAGTTTTATACTTCCATCAACTTTACGTTAAAATATAAATTTGTAGTTTGCAAGAATAGAAGGATAATGGGAGCAAATTCACCTGCTGCTGAAATGTAGCCAACTTCAGAAGACACAGCTGAAAAACAGTGCATCAGACAAGCGTGGGTTGAAGAAAAATATTGGGTAATTATACTGCATCTAACCTATGTTTTTGTTGGGGAAATCTATAGTGCTTTATATAAAATAGATCACAGGCTTTACAATGTAATGTGAAATACCTGCTTAGTCATCTGTTCTAGGCTCAGAAAAGACAGAAAAGAAGAAAAACCTAAACAAAAAGTAGCAACAAAACCCCCTGAGCTGACCCTAGTGTAGGAGACTGTCCAGACTGATCCAGTTTATGGCTGAATGATTTCTCAACACTTTTTCTGGCAGTTTTACATTTGGCTGTATGTTGGCTTCCTATGGCTTTTCATTCCCCATTCCCATCAGGTAATTCTGCACTCTGCTCCAGTAAATCCTTCTCCCCCTCCACTTCTCTGTCTCCCCTCCATTTCCTTTTCCCTTTCCTATTTACCTCACACACCGTTTCTCATGAACAACTGAGTAACAGCAGAGAGGATAATGGCTTTTATGTTCAGCAAGTGAGATCAGAGAGCAGTAGTGCTCTGTACAGCCAACGACAGGATCCAACTGAATAGAGTTTTTCATATTTTCCATTTTTAAATCTACATCCACAGAGTTTCCAGGTGATAGGGCTTCAAGAACAAAAGTGTAGGGAATCTTAGCTAACTCAAAAGCCAGTCTATGGATATCAAACCATAATTAATAACACAAAATTAAAACATATCAGAATGTTTTAAAGCATATTGCTCCTGTGATGTTTCCTCTAGACTTATGACACTAATGATTCATTGAGGGATATATGGAAAGACAGTAATCTCATCTATTGTTAGTGCATCTAAATACAGAGATAAAGGCCAAATTCTCTCTTTAATGGCAACGATATTCTTTTTTGAATGAGTCCAATCTGTATCAGGAGACCAAAAGAGACCATTCATCCTCATATAAAAGGTCCAAGAGGGATATGGTTGCTATATAAATACATCAGACAGGTAAAAAAAGGTGAAAGAATAAAGAAAGCTCTTTCAGCTAAATGTCAATGCGGGAGGCAGAACAAATTGTAGAATCTATAAATTTTGGTTGTATATTTAACGGAAGTTGCTAAGCATGAAAGAATTGAAGTACTGGAATACCCTTCCAAAATAAATGGGAGGAAAGGTAAAATAAATGTTTTAAAGCAAAGCTTGATAACTCTGATGGGAAGTCTCTGATAACAGAGAGCTCTATGAATATAAATCATATATATATGATTTCTTTTTGCTAAGTAAAGCTCTTGAATAGAAGGCCAGATTCATAATACAGCATGAGTCACAGGAACAGAGCTACAATGCTTATGCAGAGATTACATAACACAATATATATATAATAATAAGAGCCTCTACAGTCTACATTTATCCCTGTATATAATATTATGAAAACTTGCAGGACATGATAGAAGTCACATTTCACATTTAAATGGTTGCTCCAAGGAAGACAGGGATCAATTGTTCTCCATGGTTAATGGCAGTGCTGCAGAAGAAAGACACTTAGGTAGCAGCAAAGTAGTCAAAATTTAGGGTAAAATTTCTGACCTCTAAAGTAGGCAAATATTTGAACAGTTATGAAGAGGTCAGTGAATATTCATCATTAAAGCTTTTGTTTTAGCTGAAGACAGTCTAAAGCCCTTGATCCTGTCACAGCACAATATTGCTATAAATTTTGAGGTATATTCTCTCTATATGTATCCTTATGGATGTATGATTAAAAGAATAGTATTGATTTAAGTGAGAGGGGAATTTGGCCAGCAATAGCCCTACATTCTCAGCTCTTTATCCCCATTTCTCCTACAGAACTAGTGCTTCTTAATTGTGCAGGGTTTATTCTATGAAGCAGAGATTTATTTCCTGATTATTTTCTAAGATGCTTTGTTTCTTAATTTGCATACCTGAGTATTCTGTTGTCATGGAAATCTCTTCTCTGAAGCCCTTGAAGACCAGCTCTCTTGTTTGAATTCTGTTTCAAATTTTCTGCATCAACTAATTTTAATTCTTACTCCAAGTTTTCTACATATTGTCTTCACATCTAAATGACACACTACTACAATTCCTTGGGTCAAAACCTTATCCATAAGAATGAAAGCTTCAATTCAAACAAGTGTACAAAGTCTAGTACAAAGGCTTTTTTTGACTCATTTTATTTGTCAGCTATTTTAGTTCTTTCACTGAAGGACCATCCACATTGATAGAGGTTTAGCAACTCAACAAAAAAGAAAGAAAATATTAAAAAATTGTAATTTATTTGTAATTAAAGTCAAATAAAATTGTTTGAATAGTCACAATATAAATTTCTTGTCTATGCCTGTCTTACATTGGTGGAGAGAGTCTTAGAGTCTGTTCTGAAAGCTGAAATATTTGGTTAATGACAATGATTATTCACATCCACTTTCCTTCAAAGTAGAAACTAGCCTACCAATCTCTTCTTTTTCATCAGCCAAAATATATTCAGATGCTTTCACTGATCACTGATAAAAATATTGAAGAGATTCATGAAGGTCAGGTTAGGATATCCATGGTTAATAATGACTTCATTCCACTGAATATTTCTGAAAACTTTAGAATAGTGTCCTTCAAAACAAAATGCTTTATATGCCTATAGGAAATAGGCAGCTGTATGAAGAATATGGCCATCAAAGTAACAAGCTTTAGTTTCTGGAGGGATTTTAGAAGATTATTCATGCCAAGTTCATCCTACTATCAATGGAAGTTTTACATCAAAAAGAAATTATATCTGAGCACCAGAGAAAGGTGCTTTTGCAGCCTAATGTTCAAGAAGCTGCTACAATCAACCTTACAGCCCATGACCTGTCAGCTAAGGACAGATATACATCCTGGACGAAAGATGCAGAAATATATCTAAGTGGACCTTACTGTCCACTTGTTTCAGCAGTTAGCTCACACAATGTCATCTTGATTTTCAGCCAAATTGCATTTATTTGTGTCATGGCTCCTGCCAAAAGAGAACAATGTAATCTTCTTTCGTCTGGATTTGGAGACGCAGATATAAAGCTGTGTGTTATCTTCATGCTGAAGCAGAACCTGTTTGCTTTTTTTTTCCTACAGCCTCCCATATGTGCATACAACTTGATTAATTCATGACTGAAGTAGTGTATAAAGTAGTGTCACTGATCATATTTTTATTTATTATTAAACCTATAGGACAGGCTTTGGTCTTTTAACTTCTGTCATAAGCTTTCCCATCCACCTGGTTTGATCCACTAGACTAGGCTAAAAGCCAGATATCTCTCTTAATTACTTTGTTCCTTTTCTGTAGAATTCTAATTGCTGCAGATGAGGTCAGTGCAATGCTAATAGATACATAATTTTGTTTTCATAATTAAAAAAAAAAAAAGAAATCAGTATGGTGAATTTTCACTCAAGATTATGAGCCCGTATGTTCTGAAATTGGAGCTATTGTCATGCAGCACACTAGTAAGTCAGTACTAATAAATTGTACTTAGGAAGTTGTACTTCTTAGTCTTCCTATTTTAAACACTTTCTTCCTCCATTGCATGTATTTTACAGGCAACCATCAGTTTGTTTACCTTATAGCATCAAATTCTTTCTCATATTACCCTTTCTGGCTTTCAATAATTATATATGCATCATATTTTTTTCCTTGGTTTAGATCTTAAAACTAAGAAGTTAAATTTTCAAATATGCTATTCCTGCCCCAATGATTTCATTTATAAATTAATGCTGAATGTCAAATAACTAATATGAATGTTAGAAATTTAGTACTAAGTATTGCCCTTCTGGGCATCCAAAAATATGAGGTTATTACCACCTTTCTGTCAGCAACATGTGGCAATGTCTGAAATACTGTAAGCCTGAAACTCATTTTTGTTTCCACCTGGACATCCTTATTGCATGAAGAAATAATGTTTTCATATTCATGCTCTCCTCAACAACTGTAATACATAGTAATCTTTGTTTTGAATAAATAAAAGACAAAACTGATCTGAATATAAAGATGTTGCTGGAAGAAAGAGTATCATGCCCTCTATGATACAGTTTATGAGAATACTAACTGTGGCACTGCTTTCTGATTCTGAGACTTGAGAGATGCAGTTCATTAGCATCTATGATTCTTTACAATTCACAAGATATGGAAAAGAGAAGGAACTATTGGGTCACAGGCTAGGTTTTTACTCATGGGAATCCTAGCTGTTCTTCCTACAGCATTGAGCTGACTGAAGTCCATGTATGTCAGTACCATGTACAAGGTACTGTTATAGGTGGTGCTGAAGAAAATCAATTTATTGCCAAAAGTTAGCTTGGATGATCCAGGAAATATAGACTTCCCTCACTGCTTCATGTTTTGGAAGGTCTCTACAAAGAAGATTCATAGGTCCCATTCTCTATCAGTTACACAACTTAGATCAGCTCCCCCAAATCCAGATTCACTATTTTGGTGTAAAAATCACACTTGATCCTAAATTGCCATTTACAACAGTTAGGCATCCTTTGCTCCAGGGCCTGATGATCTTGGATTCACACCACTTCATATGAGGTCTTTCTTTATAATGGTCACACAGAGTAAGTACATCTTCGTTCTCCTACATGAGAAAATTTGGGTTGGGAAGCAGATTGTAGAGCAGTGTGACTGCTTTTCTGCAATACAATTCCCATTTAATTATTATAGAGGCAGATTTGTACAGTAATTGACTCATTGAGTCAGTTGAGTGACTAATTACATTCAGCTTAGGCTAGTTTCAGCAAAATAAGGGTATATAGAGATTGAAGAAATGCAAAGGATCCATGACAATAATTCCCAGAGGTGACAGAGACCCTGGTAAGAGCAAGGGTCAGGAAACCAGACTATTAGAAAACTTAGGAAACCAGAGCTAAGAAAGGACCAGAGCAATTTTCCAGTTCCTGAAATCATGTTTAGGGATTATGCCAACAATCTAATTAACTACTCAGGGTTATTAAAGGAGAATTAATTCTTTGCCCTTTGAACAGGTACTACAAAAGCAGACAGCCTTAGCTACTGACCACTTTCCAACATATCTATGCTGTATTACTCTCAGCTTTAAAGGGAAGCTACTGTGGAAAGAGAATCCCTACTTTCAGCTTGAGTCTGGCTTTGAGGTATGTCAGCAAGGGGCAGACTGCAAATACAGCTCACTTCTGATTCACCTCCCTCCCACTAAGGTTAAAACACTTTGGAAATCATATCAGGCTTCCTTTTCAGAGGAACCAGCAAGAAAACCCATACATTCAGGGTCAAGAGGGAGTGTGGATCACCATACATATACCAAGTGGTTCTGCACATGGACTTGATCCATGCATCTAGGGCTATCTTAGGTTATAGTGGAAATATTAACTGGTTCATTAGCATGAAATTTAATGTTTGTTAACTTCATAGTATTCTTTTCTCATTTGAGCCTGAAGGCACATGATTAGTCATCACAACTCCTTGTCACAAAAAGTACCTCAGTTCTGTCACAAAAAGTAACAACCAGTCTCTAGAAAAAGCGTTTTTCCCTAAGGCAGACTTTTGAACTTTATCTGAGTACCACCCAACAAGGCTCTTTTAGGAATGATAGTGATATAAAGAAAGCAATGCCACTCACTTGTTAGGGACGACCTGATCTAAACCACCTACTTTATGTGACTTTTTTTTCTTTAAATGGAGAGAGGTTATGACTGAACCATTGAATCAGAAATTAAATTACTGGTTTGTGTTCTTTAAAATTTCTTAGAACATTTTGTCTCCTCAATCCTATTTTAACAGAAGAAACAGAAGGACAGATTACAGAATAAATAACTTTTTAAATGGCATATGCATAAATTTAATACGGTTAGGGCACAAATTGACAAAAAAATTGATTCAGAAATGGAGATGGGAAGCTGCTGCCATGGCCATGGCAAGTAAGGTCAGGAAAGGGGGAACAAATTGATTCCACAAAGTCAAAGGTCTATGCAGCAAATGTTGCCAGGCACTGTGCCAAATTCCAGAAAAGCAAAGATTGCATGGGGAGATCAGGGCAAGCAGCAGGCAACAGAGCTGTGCAAGACATAAATTTAGCTAGTAAACATGTTTTATAAACAATGGCAACCTGTGTATTAGGCTTGAAAATCTGTAAAGCTGGTGGTGAACTAGCAACTAGGGTCTCAGGTCCCTCTCTAGCTGTCAGGATTGATCAAGCTTCCATCCTCCCGTGGATCTGACTGTCTGGCAAAGGTAAAAAGGCTGTCTGGCCACATGGATCGTGATGTAAAGACAGAACTTATCAGCAAACCAGTAGAAGAGCAGCCCACAAACTCATTCTGGCCGCACAGCACCACAGCTTTTAAAGGAACAAAACCACTTCTAAGTGTATTCCTACTATGAGACCAACCCGATAACTCAGCTGGGGACAGGGCTGTTCCAATCTTTCTACATGGCATCACATTGTACCAGATGGAGCTCAAACTAGCATTTCTTGCATTCTCATTACTAATCCACTAGAAAACAAGTGCTATAATGATCAGAAGAAAACTAAGAATTCTTGGATAAGTGCAAGCTTCTACTTAACTTGAACACCTAACAAGAGAGACAATATTTTTTGTAATTTGTCCCAAAATAATAAATTTGTAAGATACATAATTGGCATTTCCAAGAGTTCCTGATGTGTTATTCTTTAAACTTTGTTATGTATTACAATATGCTAAAATTAATACATTAGGATTCTATGTTCAATTTTCACTTGGAAGTAACAGCCTTGGTATTTTTATGATAGCTGACTGATAGGTATGAAACTGTCAACCACAGGAAGGAATGAGAGGACATGCTGGAAGGCATTTTTTGTTGTTTGGATTTTTCTACTCACATTCAGGGACACATTCTCAGTAGATTTTCATACTGTGATTACAACAGAGGAAACACAGAGCATCATCTGCCATAGTGCTGTCATTAGACTAAAGTCACCAAACCTGAAAATCACAGGAAAAATGGTCTAGACTACACAAGGGCAAAAATACAATAGTTGAAAAGAGTGTATTTCCTAATATCATTCCCTGAACCCCAGACACTAACAAGGTAGCTAGTATCAATTCCAAGCTTCTTATCTGAGTGGAAAATAATGCATAAACTTTCTCATTCAAGAAACTTCCAGTCCTTCAGATGTTTCCAAACAGTGGATGACATTCATCTGCTAATTAGTCTTCATCCAATGCCAGCTTTAACCAAATATTTCATAATTCAAACATATCTTAGGTGGCAGATGGTGGCTGTATTTCACTAATAAATAAAAACTGTCAGGTACCTGGATGCATGACTTTAAGAAACAGTCTTAAAAAAAATAAAAAATTTGAAGGACCTCTAGCTCACAGTCATTCCATCTCCAAAAGACTGCAACACTTCAAAAATGTATGAGACAGACAACAGATCTTAAAAAATAGCATGAAACTTATTATTTGTGGTTTAGCAAGATTGTCAAACATAAAAGCACAGGTGTCAGAATAGTGCTTGAGGGAGAAGTTTTGATGCAGCCTCCTGAAGGGAAGACCTAATAGTGTCCATCAATTACTGAGCCAGAGATCCACAATGCACTTTCCAGTCAGTTCACAGAAGACAGTATGAACTCGTTGAAAAATTACTTTATGCGAAAAGCAGATTCAGTAAGAGTTTAAGATATGTCCCTGTGCCACAGAAATATACAGCATAAGTCCTTGAAAACAAATTACTATCCAGTAAGAAAAAATTTCATTACCATCATATCTGATTATGTTCTGAGAGTTAAAAAATAACCCTAAAATAAACCATTATTTCAATATAAAAGATTTCCTTTTAAACAGCATTTTTCTATGTCAAAAAGTTCTGTTATTAGAGCTAATAAAAATACAGCTGCTACAGTTTTTATACCATGAAAGACATTCAATGAAACTTATCTTCATATTAAGCTTACAGACCTCAAGATTAACTACATCTGTTTTTTAACAGGATGCATGCTGGTTTTTGTGATTTTTTTTTTCTCAAGTTTTATAGAGCTGTTGCTGAAAAGGAAGCTACAAAACCCCTTTGGTTTCAGTACTCAAATGGCATTTTACATAGTACTAAGAAAAAGCAGCATAGATATTAATCTCAATACAGCTTCAGATACAGGTAACGTGTTGCCATAACTGCCTGCAATAGGCTGATTCAAACTTGGAACACCATTATAATTGTGCATTATCATGTATTTTTGAAGAAATTGAATTCTGGAATAGGCGTAAAAGTTTAACAACCTGTGAAGTCACATGCACATTAACACATAGCAGGGAATGCAGTAAAATCTTCAGTTATGTCAGATGTTTCAGTAATAAGTATTGAAATTACAAGTAATTTTAGGTCTAAATGCATTGCGAAATTACATCTTTGTAACAGTTATACCCAAATCACTAAAATCATAGGGGTTTTTTTCCCTCAGAATATTACTTTTTACCTGGATAATATTTTGCTCACTATCAAAATATTTTTTATTAATGCACTAAAGTAAACAGATACCTTGCTTATATTTGCATATCTTACTAATTGCATCTTCTGACTAATGAAATTATAATCTAGCAGTGCTACAGTTTCAATCTGGATTTATTTACTAATTTCTATAGTGAACTCTGACAAGTCTTACCTGCTGTGTTTCCTTATCTGTGAAATGAAGCTAATTCATGTGGACGCAGAAAAATACTTATAAATTTTTACTGGAACATTCCTGTTGGATGTTTTTGCATATTTAGAAAGCAACATGAGACAAAAAAATGTTTTTAGCCTTTTGGAGTACAGCACAGAGAATATGTCACAAAATGACAGCAAGGCAAAGCTTGCTAAACTGTTTCTAAATAAATTGCTTTTAACACTGTTTTGCTATTCAAATCGTGCAGTAAGAACCAATTATTTGTTTCATATGAGAGCAAAAGTCCTTCTGCTTCGAGTCGATGAATTGGCTTGCCTAAATTCTGTAAGATTTTACTCAATATTGAGAAAAAAAAACAGAGTGAGGCCATCATTTTTACTTTTAGTACTCTGGTTCAGGCCAAACAAAAAGAAAATGGATGAAATCAATTTGTCATACTGAAATACATCTTGAATGGGAAACATGATCCAGCTACTTATAACCAGAGAGAAAATTTTAAGGCACTTCTATTAACTTGAATGTTTTTTGAAGTAACCAGAAGATAGTACAAAAACTCTCATAATATCTATGTATTCATTTATCCTTTCTTTGGAGAAAGCCTACTAAATTTCTGTTCTATCTCAAGGAAAAATAATTTTTCAGAGGGACTCTAAGGTGTAAATGGAAAATTCCACTTCCAAGGTGCTTTGAACTGTGGTGACGAGTGGAAATTCTGAATGGTTGTAGTGGGATTGATTGTTTTCCTGCATATCAATACACAGGAGTGAGAGAAAAAAAACCTAGCACAGACTCATGACTCTGTCACAGTATGGAATACTAGTCAATAAACAAAAATTAGAATTATTAAAATAAGAGACATCTGTACACACAAGGCAGCAATATCCATGTTTCCTTTCTGTGATCGAGCTACAGCTACCTAACGTCAGGTATGACTATCTGCTAGAATGCATGCACATTTCAAATGCACATAAAGATAAATCAGTTTCATTTGCAGCTCTGCTCATGAAGTAGGTAATTTGATACAGTGTCACTGCTTCCAGGACTTAGGCTATTTTTATTTTGTTTCAATGCAAGAATTACACTCTTTAAAGTTTATAGACTCATATAATAGTTTGAGTTGGAAGGGGCCTTTTAAAGACCATGTAGCACACTCCCTAACCTGAGCAGGAACATCTTCAACTAGATCAAGTTGCACAGAGCTCCATCCAACCTGACCTTGAGTGTTTCCAGGAATGGGGAATGTACCACCTCTCTGAGTGATTTGTTCCTGTGCTTGGCCACTCTTACTGTGAAAAAACTTCTTTCTTATACCTAACCTAAATCAACAGTCCTTCAGCTTAAAAAAACTTATCAGCTTACCCCTTTTCATATCACAACACACTCTGCTAAAAAATTTGTCCCCATCTTTCTTACATACCCCCTTAAGTACTGAAAGGCAGCATAAGGTCTTTCCAGAACCTTCTCTTCTGCTGGCCAAACAATGCAAATCCTCTCAGCCTCTCTCCTTTCCTTGTAGAAGAGGTGTCCCCTCCCTCTCATCAACTTGTCAGCCTCCTCTGGACTTTATGCAACCAGTCAATGTCCTTCCTCTGCTAGGGACCCCAGAGCTGAACACAGTGCTCGAGAGAGTGGCTCAGCAGAGCAGAGCAGAGCAGAGCAGAGGAGCAGAATCCCCTCCCTTGCCCTGCTGGCCACACTGCTTTGGATGCAGGCCAGGACAGAGTTGGCTTTCTGGGCTGTGAGTGCACATTGCCAGTGTTTGTCCACCTTTTCATCCACCAGCATACCCAAGTCCTTCTCCCCAGTGCTGCTCTCAACCCATTCATCCCCCCAGCCTGATAGCAAGGGTTGCTCCAACCCAGCATTGCACCTTGCACTTAGCTTTGTTTAACTCATGGAGCTCCCATGGGCCTACTTCTCAAGCTTGTTGACGCCCCTCTAGAACAAATTCTGTTCTTCAGGTGTGGCAACAGCACCACCCAACTTGGTGTCATCAGCAGATTTTTGGAGACCACACTAAATTTCTATGTCTAAATTCTGTGTCACTGAGGAAGACATAAAACACCACTGGTCCCAAGGACCCAAACCAAATGACCGCTTGTCATTGATGTCCATTGGGACTCTGAGCCATTGTCTGCTACCCTCTGGATGCAGCTGTTCAACCAACTCCTCATCCACCAAACAAATCCATCTCTCTCCATTATGGAGAAATATTACATATTTCTGTAAAGCCACATCAAAGGCTTTAAAGAAATCCAGATAAATGGCATCTGTAGTTCTTCCTTTGCCAACTGATGTAGTCACTCCATCATAAACTCCCTTTAGGTTGGTTAGGCTGGATTTTCCTTTACACAATAACACTTTAAATGAAGTTAAATTAATATGTCAAACCAAATGTTCTATTTTGTTAGCATAATTGTATAGGCTATTATGCATTAACCAGTGCATTAGATTTATAAGGTATATGCTGCTGAATCTATAGTTCTAAATTGGGTAAAGTTACTGTCAGAGACTGGAGGAATTGATGTCTCGAGATATTTTGGGATGCTTGTGTGGGAAGGAAGGGGCAGGTCCAGCCTAGTCCTGGTAAGACAGTGAACTGCCGCACACCCCAACTAGAGCCCATATCCAAGCCTGGCAGAACTGCAAATCACTGGCACACTGGGGGCAGTGCTTCACCCTGCCCTAATCCAGTCTCAGAGTGGCCAAATGATCAGAACCCCAACCTAGGGGGAGGACCCAGAGAGGCCATGGGGTATTTAAGGCCAAGGAGGCAGTCAGCATATTTGTTAACCCTATCTTCAATCTTGGAGCTTCTGTGTGAACATTGCTGGAGCCTAGGAGCTGGTAGCTATATGTGTGCTTTTATATATCTTTTCTGTCTTTCTCTCTTCCTCTAACTCCCTTCTCTTGTAACATTTTGAGTAGCATAACATAAAACTAAAGTTTGCTAAGATGAATACGCCAAATTAATACTGTGAGAAGTGTTTTATGTTGATTTGGTACTGTACTAAATCTTTTACCATAGTTCCTTGATTTTTCTAATTTTGCCACTACACTTTCATGTTGTTTTGACCTCTTGAGATCATCTAATTGGTATTTCTTCCATGCATCCAACATGGACTACATGAACCACTGTAAAGTCTTTTTATTTGGGCCTTATATTTACACATTTGACAGTCTTTCTTGAGAAGGGACTGCACTAGTGTTTAATTTTCCTCCTGCTATGATTTTGTAGGAGTGCCTTGGTCAGTAAAAAAATGTTTAAGGGATAATTCATATATTCCAGAGACCGTGACTTTTATGATCACAACCTACTTAAGGGAAGCCACATGAGGAGCAGCTGATTCTGTTCAGCCTGAAGAAGAGGAGACTGAGTGCCTCAAATTTGCACCTCACTGCAGGTACAAATCCTTGTGAGGGGAAGAGAAGGGGCAGGCACTGATCTCTTCTGTTTGGTGACCAGTGACACGACCCAAGGGAATGGTCTGCAGTTGTGTCAGGGCAGGTTTAGATTGGATATTAGGGAAAGATTCCTCACCCACAGGCTGGTCAGGCCCTGGAACAGGTTCTCCAGGGCAGTGGTCACAGCACCAAGCCTGACTGAGTTCAGGAAGTGTTTTTCAGTGCTCTCACATACACGGTGTGATTGGAGGAGTTGGACTCGTGCTGGGCCAGGAGTTGGACTCAATGGTGTTTGTGGGTCATTTCAACTCAGCATCTTCTGTGAAAATAGAAGCATTTTCTGTGTGAGTATAGTATGGGAAATTACAGCATGGGAAACCAAACAAATATAATGTGAGAAGTCAATAATTTTCATATGTTTGCCTTCTGCAGAAGTTGTCTAGAAACTTGTCAAGAATTTTACCTAACCTGTCTATTAATATACAAGAGGAAATTTGTAGGAAACTTTTGAAAATGGAGTAATGAACTTAATTGCCTAAGGCACATTGAAAAATTTTAATAGTAACCTCTATAGCTTAATTTATTAGGGAACTTCTATAGCATAATATATTTAGGGAACAGAAATTCTTGACCATTTCATATTTCTTTCCTTCTCTCTGACATCACTGGGATTTCTCTGGGTAGTTGATTGTGTTTCTGTGAGCACAGAACTTGAATTACTCTTTTCCACTAGAAAAAGTCTTGGGGTAAAATTAAAATAAGGTTCATTTCACATGACAGCACCGCAGAGCACAACTGTTAACCAATTGTGCTTTAATGCAATAGACTTATATAGCAATCAGTGCTTGAAGTTACTATGTTAGTAATTTTTAAGTTTACATACTTCAGTCATCCACATTCCAGGATTTATGTCTAGAATATATTAAGAACAGAAAAAAATGTTCCAACTCTTTGGTCCTTCCCCAGTCTTAATTCCCATTCTACCCTCTTGTCTCAGTGTTGTCTGTGGAGTAAAGGGTCAAAGTTTAATAGCCAGTGTAGCAGAATTAACAAAAATTGCATGGGCATGCAATGGTGGTACTGTTTGACAGCTCAAAGTTATAATTTTCATGTTAGTCTTGCAATTGGTTTATTTAATTTTATTTTTTTCATGCATTTAACAAAACCACAGAAACGAAATATTACTATGCTATCTATTTTTGAAAGAAAAACAGACCTGAGATGAAGCACGTGGGCTTCACCTGGTTTTGAATCACAGAAGGTTAGGCTGCTGTGCTACTCCGATAAAAAGCCCAGTGTGCATACACTGTCATAACTTCAAGCTGGGAGAGGTGCGGGGCCACATCTGGATTATTGTGTCAGGCAGTTGGAAGGATGAGCCTACAGATATGCTTCACAAGAAAAAAAATTACATCTCAGGTTTTTGAGACTGAAAAAACAGTCTCAAAATTGAGACTGGATTGAAGAGTTAATGTGGAGCTTTATAAATTGAGGGAAAACATACTGTTTTGTTGTATGCATTGAAATGCTTCACTAACATGTTCTCTGCAGCATTTGTGATAAAAGATAATTTTTCAACTGCTTTACACTACATCTAATGTTATGTTTTCCTACACTTAATGCACATATTAAAGTGAATGCTTTTGAATATTTATAATTTCATAATAGCTTAGCAGTCATGCATAAATGGAAATAATATTGAGGAGGAAAAGAAAATATACCAGTTGAGATTTTCTACAAGCTTTCCACCAAGATAAGAAACACTCCTAACCCCCTGAATAAATTTTATACTTTCAGAAATTATTATATCTGTGTAATATTTTTTTTCTACTGAATGATGGCAGTGGTAAAATGTATCATATCTAAGAGTTTTGCCAAAGTCCAGGCCCTTCTAACCACATTGGGATATCTTTGCAATCAGAAGTGTGAATAGATCATGGTAACAGATATGCTCATATGTGAAAATTCAGGATGAATATCGTCTGGTTTTAAAGTGCACAAAAAGGTATTATTAACATTTACTCAAATAAAAAAAAATATTTTTCTTACTAGTTTAAAACAAAACCATAAGAAATCTAAAACAATCACAGCAGCTGCTGAAATGTTACTAAACAAGATTCCTGCACCACTATCATAAGTGTAGATCTTTCTGCCAGATAAAAGCTTTGTTCAAGGAGGATAAGAAAAAATTGATCAAAGCAAAGTTCCCCATATTCACCACTTTCTTGTTTGGGAATTTGAATTCCTACTGCAGAAAGTAATAAATTACATTTTCCTGGTTTTCTTGAATATTGAATAACAACTACACTTAGTGTATTGAAACAGTGTCTAGAAAAACTTAGAGTTAAGAGCATAGTAATTATGGGGACCATTTTTAATTATCCTCTTACATAATCTGTGCAATTTGGGTTTTGATTTTTTTTTTTCTAATACACTAATGCTTCTGTACTCTTGTAATGTATTTCTTTACCATAGGAAATTATCCATTATCTTTAATAATGAAAATCTGAAGTTCTTATCTGTGTATAGAAAATCATTAATTTGAGCACAAATTAACAGAACAAAAAAAATTAAGCAGGTTACAATAAGTATTAAATTAAAATTATGTTAGAAAATGCTGTGAAAATATTTATTCGAATAACGCAGTATTTTCAGTCTCTGTCATGGTTCTTTTACCTACATTAAAAATACTTTTTTTTCCCCTCTGTGTTTATGCAACAAACCAGAATTCTACTTATTACTTGCTTTAAACTGAACTCATAAAGGCAACTGGAGGTTATTGAGGTGAATGATGAAGCAAAAATGGGTATTTGTTTGAAATACTTGGACTGAAATGCAAATATATTCTCTCCCTATTTTCCTGGTGGTAATAGACTTCACACCTGTGTAATAAAAATATAATCCTAACTTACAAATGTTTCATCTCTTTAGTCTCATGGCTGCTAATATAAATGTGTAATAATTTCCTAGACCGTGGATTGAAATCCTGGCCTCTGGTTTTGTAGACAAATGTTTCATGGCAGCTGTTTAGACACACCCACTGCTTTGAACTGCATGCGTCTTGGCTTCTTGCTGTACTGTGCCTTGACATCAGCGGATGAAGGGGACAGTTTCTCACTATGTTAGTTGTTTTACTGCTTGAGCACATGCTATGGTTTCTTGTGAATCCTCCTAAGTTGTTGGTGATCTGTGTTGATGATGATCAGAACATTCACAGGAAACTCATGGTTTTAAGTCCTCTGGGGAAGAAGGAAACAGAATTCAGTCCTGCTCCTTGATGTTCTGCCAGGTATGCAATTACTGAAAAGGTCACCTTCTCCCCCAGCATTTCAAAGTGAAAAGTTAGCACTGCTTAGGTGCTACAAGAGTAGCTGTAGATACATATACTTGTGAAATAATTGCAGATACCACCCTTGCTCGGCTGGAGTTATCTTTACAAGCAATACAGAAATCCAGGGATCAGATTTTATTTTGCGCTCATTTATACTCAGTTACTGTTGCTTAACTTGCAAAAATCCAGCAAGATTTATTAGCTAAAGGCCTTCCATGGCTACAGGAATCATGTATATGGACATATTTGGAAGAGTCTAGATGCATGATTTCAGAGGGGCTCAACCCATTGACACAATGGCAAAGCAGAGCCACAGTTCTGTGCTGGTGAATAGCTCTCCCTGAGGTGACTGGGGCAGATATTTTGTGAACCTCCAGTTTCCAAAGAGAACAATGACATTAATGCATCCCAGTATCATTACTCTAATGTTGCATATTTCTTGTCACTTTTATCCTTATGTTCCTTCTTTCCAGATCATTGCAGCTTCTTTCCAGCTTGCCATCGCTTCAGCTCTTTTTTTCCCCTTTGTTTCTGCAAAGACAGCACTTCTGTGAAAAGTTCTGTTGGTTTCAATACATTTCTCATTCAGAGCAAATTGTTCACTTGTACCACTAAGTCTGTAGTTTGTAGTCTTTCTCTCCTTTATGCAGTTACTAAATTTGATAAACCTACAGTGTCTTGTTCTCAGCTGTATTTTCTTGATAATACTGCAACGAATATAGCACCATTCATTACAGATTAGTTTAATAAAAAAGACAAAACAACACTTAATTGACATGACAGTTGAAATATTAGATGAGAATGCGCTGGTTCTTCCTCTGATGTATTTTTGACATTATTCTTTCTTTTTTCCCTAAACATTTCCCAGAAAACAACCATAGAATAGTGTAATGGGTTGGAATGAACTTTAAATGTTATACAATTCCATCCCCCATGCTGTAGACAGGGACACCTTCTATTCTACCAGTTTGCTCAGAGCCCTATCCAACCTGGCCTTGAGCACTTCCGGAGACAGGGCATCTACAACTTTCCTGGACAACCTGTTCCAGTGCTTTAGTGCCCTCACAGTAAACAATTTCTCCCTAATATCTAATGTAAAGCTACTGTCTGCCAATTTGAATCCATTCCTCTTATCCTGTTACTGCATACTCTTGTATATAGTCATTCTTAAAAGGTCCAGGCAATGCTTAAATATGTAAACAAGTTAAATTCCTTTTCTGTTTATTTAGTTATCAAAAGGACTAAATTGCTATTAAACAAGAATAAATACTTACATCCTTCAACCAAAAACACACTGAAATGAATGGAGACAATGCTGGCAGTACTAGCTTTTGATGATAAAGGTTACATTTGTCAGAAACCTCTCGGCATGTGACAGTGCTGTGTCCATTACATCATGGAGGTAAGTGCTCAGCAAGACTTGCCTCTGGCACCTTCCTGTTCCAAGAGGCCACTGTGAGCTGCTGTATGTGTTACTCAGTCCTGGTTTACACTGTGTGCCATCCCATCCCTCTATGATCACATGAATTAATATTTAATGGAATCATATCATTCTTAATTAATGAAAATTAATAGAAATAATTCTCACCTGAATGTCAGGTAGTAAAAAATCAGCAAAAAGCCCCTTTGGAAACTAGTTAGCTGCACTAATACTAGTGTAGAATTTGATTGGAAAAGCCTTACTTAATTTTACTACTATAAGAGGTATTTAATGTTTTTTTTTTAAAGTACATTTTTTAAACTCAGCCTTCTTACTGCAGCTACACTACTTTATTTTCTGGATCAGTTGAATTTGTTATTTTTCAAGCAATACTTGGTGGTGAAGGAGAATGTGCAAACAAAACCCTAAACCACTGTATTCAGCTTAATTTCTCTTTCATTTTCTCCTCCCCAGGTGTTACTGTTTACAGACTCCCTACTGCTGAAAACAAGCTAACATTAAAAGACATTCACATCTGAAATTTCTAGTTTTAGCTAGAAGTTGAACTGAATAGCGCAAAGAAATTGCAGTAATTTTGACCTAACATACCTGAAGGTAATATAGGTTTACTAGTGAAATAATACACATTCTGTAATTAATATTTATGACTAAATATCACATCTCAGTCATGAGTATTTTATAGATAAATTTATTTCAATAAGTATTTTTCCAATAAAACATGAGAAAAAAATATTTCTTGCAATAAAACTTGAGTCACTTTGAGTGCTGCATGACTAGAAGAGTCTAGACTTCTACAGTGCTTTTCACATAAGATGTTAAATATGCATTTAGTGCTATGCAGAGTATGTAGTTATTCTGCTATGGCATAGGATTTAACTGTTATTCTGTTCTCTATCTGGAATTTCCAAAGCCAATAGATAGAAAAGCCTCTTTTTTCAAAGTTAGAAACCTATAGCTTTTGTTATGCTCAGTTTCAGGTCCCTTCTTTCTCTCTTATAATTGTTTAAGGAGATTAGCAAAACTAGCCCAAAACCCATTCTGCAGTTCTTCAGAGTGCTCTCAGCTCTTAGTCATGTAGCCAAATTGACTTCAGCAATAAGTCTACTTTCTACATGTTCTGATCCTATATAGCCTCCAAATTTATGATTCAATTTTACTTTATTTGGCTCCTGTTCTTAAAGGGATCATAAATTTGTCATTAATCTTTGATTGTATTCCATCTGTTCTCAAGGTGACTTCTGTTGCCTCAGTACATACTACTGAGCTACCTGCCAAACAATCTTTCTGCTTCAAGGCTACGTGTTTTCCAGGAATATTTGTATCTGGGCATGTTGTTCTTGTTTCAAAAGCTGTTTACCAACAACACAGATAATGAACAACATTCAATTCATTTGAAGCATTATATATCTGCTTTAGAAAGTACTTTCAACTTCCATTTTCTTAGCCCAGCATTACTATGGCTGAAGAAACTGTACATATTCCCTAATGTAATATTTGAATCTTTGTTTCTGGTCTCTAGTGTAGAAATTTGCCTGGGTTTGTGTTAGCTACTGCAGAGTAACTTCCTCTGTAAGTGCTCATTCCTACAGAGCAGAAGGCACTTTGAGGTGTGGATGAGGTTGTCCTCCTGCACTTGAAATCCAAACCCTGCCCTTACCAGCAGCATTTCGTGGCATTCCACTCAGGGAAGCAACACAGCACTGACAATGGGTGAAAAAAGCACTGATGCTCAGAGGTGACAGTTTCAGATTTGCTTATGGAGAATCAGCTGATACTTAGCAGTTAGTAAACAGACTCTCTTCACCTCAGTCTTTGTGCTTCCCATGGGCTTTCATAGTTTGCCATACAAGGAACATAATGGTTCTCTAAAAACTAAAGATAAATTTCTTTTGAGTTGACAGAAGTGTTGTTTGTTTTTTGTAAGTATGAGCTTATTTTAATACAACTATCTGGAACCCGCTCCTAACCCTAACTCTGTAGTTACTATTTCAAGTAAGCAAGAATACTGAAAACTGAAAGGAAGTTTCTTCTGGAGACAGCTTTATAATCATCACTGAATTTCTCAGAAAATATAAGCATAATTTTCTGAAATTTTACAAAGTAAGAAAGCTTTGACTCCAGCCACAATCTGAGCTCCGGCTTTCTAGCTAGGCAAGGTTCTCAGGATATGTGTATTGAGAAAAGAAATTATTCAGATGAACCAGCTCTTGTCATTTACATCTTTGAGCTTAACAGTTTTAAAATAAAATTTCCATGTGGACCACGTTCTATGTAAACAAAACACTTGAGCTATTACTGGACTCATCCATAGGAAAAGGTCTCTGAACTCCTTAAAAACTGAGAATCTGACTTGTTATTACCATCTAACTACTCCCTACTAATATGCCTGGCCTGCTGCTATCAAAATAAGAGCTCCTAGTACTCAGGATTTTCAACCCAACTATAATCTTAAATAATATCTTCCAGATGGGTAGGAAACCCATGACTACTAGAAAATTAATGGAAAATGAGACACAGCTGCAGGTAGTATCTCCCAAATTATATCTTCTAGACCATCTGAATTTATTAAATTCACTTTAGCAGCTACATTAACTCTACAGAAGCAATTCTCTATAACTACATTACAGCCATAAACCTATTCTTCAAAAAGAGAAAGTTACCTCCAACTCATTGGAATTATAGAAGAAATTGTTAACAATAACTGTGAATAACTTGTCTCTAAACTCTGTTGTTGGTGTGTGGCCTTGCAGACCCTTTGTGAGACTTCATTATACTTCAGCAGAGACCCAAAATGTTGTGGAGGTTGGGTAAGTAATCTTGTGCCACCTACTGCTTACTTCTGGCATTATTGCTGTTTAACAGCTTTCTACTATCAACCATAGACACTCAGATAAGGATGTTAATCCAAAATGGGTGAAAACTTAGGAAAAATAATTCCCAAAGACTGAGAGAAGCTCTGTTGAGGATCAGACCTGCTAAGGAGAACGTGGGTCAGATACAGCACTGGGCACTGTCCTGGGCCCCTGAAGAGGCCAGGCCAGGTCCCAAGGCTGTGCAGAGACCTGGCTCAGTAGAGTTCCTGGCTGCGGGAACTGGAGACCAGCCCTACTGCAAGCACCACTGGGGCAGGGACTGACAGACCTGGGACGGGGTCAGAATGCAGGACTGCTGGTGACAGCCAGCTACCTAAACACCAGTAGGTTAGTTATTCTAACTCATATTTGCTGTCAGGTGGCAAGAATGTCACCTGATGGCTCCTGGCCTCTATCAGGCATGGTGTGGCCAACAGGTCCAGGGAGGTCATTCTTCCCCTGGCACTGGTGAGGCCACACCTCGAGTGCTGTGTCCAGCTCTGGCCTCTCAGTTTGGGAAGGATGTTGAGATGCTGGAGCACATCCAAAGGAGGGCAACGAAGCTGGTGAGGGGCTTGGAGCACAAGCCCTGTGAGGAATGACTGAGGGAGCTGCGGTTGTTTAGCCTGGAGAAATTGAGACACCATCCCTGGATGTGTTTAAAAAGAGACAGGATGTGGCACTCAGTGCCATGATCTAGTTGAGGTGTTAGGGCATTGGTTGGACTTGGTGATCTTGAAGGTCTCTTCCAACCTAGAGATTCTGTGATTCGGTGATACTCATAAATGTCACTGACATCCTTATTACAAACATTCCTGACTGTAAGCATACTGATCTAGTTATTTATCCAGCGGGTACTTGGAATCCCTTTGCAGACTGCTATGTTTTCTCCCTGTTCCTTCTCTCTTCTATTACCGCTCTAAATTGATTTAAATATAACTTACATAACCTACTAAAATTCAGTTGTCTTTAGGTCAAAATTACATTATTTGCTCAAGTGCCTAGTCCTAAGTCCATGTATTTAGTGGGTAGTTTCCCAAAGATAGGGTCTGTCCATAAAGCAAAGAGCTAACCCAAGTTATTACTTGGTCATGCCAAAGTGTCACTTTCCATGATGAGTTACAGATTTCTATGGCTGTGAATATTCTGAACAGTTGTAATTCCCTCCAAGGAGGCAGTGCCTCTCACCAAATGATGTTCTGCACTTCAGCTTGGGCAGGGTAGATGAAATAAGAATGACTCTTAACAATGACTGCATTTGACTATATTTAAATCCAGGATCAGCTGGATGCTCCAGTGTAGTTTCTCATCCAGACTTCTACCCAGTCTCCATTTGTTTAACTCAACGCTGAATTCTTCTTGTGAAATTATCTTATTGTACCTGAAAAACACTAATTATGTATCAATCCTCCTGGAAAGGTGTATGCAATGTAAATTTTTTGTTACATTCAAATATACAAATTAAAACATTATCACTTGCTGATTAAAAGATTCTTTCTGAATAGGAGGTAATTGTAATTACATTTGCCATTTTTTCTTATATGTAAAGTTCTATGCAATACCCACAGATATAATAGAGGTCGTTTCCTTAGCAACCTTTAGATTATGAAGAAAACCAGAAATGCATTATTTTTAATTAGCAGTAACAGACAAAACCAATTAATTCCAGAATATTAATTTTAATCTATTTAAAAATTATTAGAAAATATTCCAAAATAAAAACAGTATACTTTATTATCCTTCAGAGAATGAATCTCTCCAAACTGATTAAATACATTTTCCAGATTAATCCATAAAATTAAATGAAAATCATTTGCATATAGTTGGTAGTAAACAACTTTCTGCATTATATCTACTTACTCCAGCATTTTAAATTTCAGTTTTCTAAATATAATCAAAATCTAATAATGATAATCATTTGTGTATTGCTAAAGCAGTTTTTACCAGTGTTTTGCTTATAAGTAAGAAAAGCAGACAAAAAAGTGGTTTAAAACCTCACTTTGCTCAAGCCACTAACTTGTATTTTAAAAAATTCAATGTAACACTGCTGATTCCCATCTATATGAAGATAAACTTTCAAAAGGGAATTGAATGTGTCATTTATAATGAGATTTTCCTGAGTGTGTAAACAAACAGGATGAAACAATAACTGTTCTAAACTTTCTCAGTCCCTTTTAACTCACTTTTGACTTTGAAGCCAAGAGCAATAGATTGTTTTTAACTCTTTGTTTACTGCAAAGTTTAGTAGTCTGGGGAGTTTACTGAATGTAGTAAACACTTTTCCAGCTTTGTATTAGGTAAGGGAAATGACAGTATTCTCATTTGTTAAATAAAGATTTTCCTTTTTTTCCTTTTCCCTGCCCCCTTTCATCAAAACCTGGTCATTTTCTACAGGAGTTTGCTTCATAGTTCATAAAAATAAAATGCATGGCTATGGTTTATATGATAGCTAAAGTTTGATGAGTTAAAATGTGGCAGTATGTTTGAGATTACTTTTTGAAAAATTAAAGGATTCTTCCTCACCTCTCCTTCAGATGTTCTAATGAATCTGACATCTTTCTGTAAATGGAAAAACAGGTTCATATAATTTAAATACAGCTGATAAATGTTGATTCTTCCTCTGTGTTAGATATGAGTGGGATGGAAGGAGGGGCCATGAGACCTGTTGCACAGCTGCTCAATCAGTTTTTATTTATTCAGTACTACAGACAAGATCATACTTCTCCAATAACATAAGATTTCAGGAAATTTATACTGGTCCAATCTGAAACAAAATAGTTACTTTGCCAGACTTGCTTTTTCCTAAAAAAAAATCTTCCTACCTTTGCATACAGTTGGCTATGGCCCTGAAGTTCAGCTACTATCCAAGCACTCATTTGTGTAAGAAGCAAAGAGAATTCCCATCTGCACTGAAATAATTCTGCAATGGCCTTCTCTAAATGTAAAGAATCCAGTCTGCCCTGCCTGTAATCCAGCATGAGGTCACGGCCACACCTCCAGAGTGAAGGCCATTGGCTTAGATAGATAAAAGTTCTTTTTGTACCAGCTCAGTAGTTGGAAAATTTGCATTCAGTCCTTGTGTGGCAGATGAGATCTTATCAATGATAATATTAGAGGCATTAAGTATTAATGAAGTAATAATTTTTGCAGGTATAGAAGTATTCACTTTTTTTCCCCCACTGTAAATTTTGAACAGCTTACACAGCAAGACAAGGATATTTAATAAATGTAATTACTAATTTTTTTTCAAACTTTACAGAAGACTTCATTCTGACAACCACAGAAAGCAGAGTGGGCAAAATTTAATTTATATTAGTACAAAACCTCATAATTTCTAATCTCATAACAAAAAGAAGATACTGGGGAAAAAAAAAACAGAACTAGGTCACTTTTCACAATGGTGCAGCAACATGCAGATAATGTGTGTATGCTAACTGGTTTAGCATTGGGAAAATAAGGTTAGTGACTATTTTTACTGCACTTGGTTGCATATATCATTTAATACATGTGTAGTTCACAAAATCTCATTATTTCTGGCAGTAATAAAGGCGTATAACATTCTGAAATATTTAGTGTAAAATAATGGATTGAGCTGTTCTCTGTCACAGGAGAAATATTTCAGTAGATCTCTACATTTTTCCCAAGGTACTGGAACTCTATGAAAGAACAAATGCAACAGCTGTAATTCGTTTTCCTTTGTTCAAAAGCAAATTAAACAGTCTTTAATCAGTGAATGCCAGAATATAGACCCTCAACTTCAATATGATACAAATTCTTAAAAATTGCAGAGGAGCAAGAGGAAATCTTTATTTTTAGGGTAAAATTAAGTAAAATTAATTATATGAGTATAACAATAAAATTGGCCCAATTGTTAACTCCTGCCCCCACATATTTGCAAAGAGGTATCAACTCAAATCTCTGTTTGTGCTTTCAATTGCACAAAAATATCTTTGGAATCTCTCCTCTCTTGTGCCTTGATATCACTGACTATGGTTTTTATAGGAAGAAGAAGTTGTATTTAACAAAAATAATTTTACTTCACCTAGTTTCTTCATAAAATATCAATACTTTGCCTATTTTTTAAAGAAAAAGTGAAAATTACCAAATTTGAAAACTATTTGTATGAAATCACGAGCAAATTTTCTAATTTTTCTGTAGTGTCTGAAAATGTTAAATAGCGTGTGACAACAAAATAGCAAGAATTAAGATTCCTGGTGACGTAAAACAAAAGGTCAGTGAAATACTCTTGTGCTCACAACCCTTTCATCCACAAGAGTGTGTCATTTTATTTATCCACCTCTGTTCATGGTCCTGGGTTATAGCAAAAGAAAACCGACACAGCAGTGTAAAATGTAAATGTCACATCCCACAGCAGACATGGCCTCCCAGCCAAACACTGTTCTTCAGAGTCATACTGTAAGATTTTTATTTGCTAGTATGACAAATATAGGTTAAGAGGAGCTTAGAATCTGTTTATGAAAGAGAATTTTCACTAAGTACTTCTTAATACCTGAAATTACAGCTATAGTGAATTAATTTCTCAGGCACTTGTGATGAGTGTAAAAGACAGACTCCTTCACATGACTCCTGTATCTCCTTTACATAATATTTAATAACTGAAAGGTATCTCAACATTCTCACAAGATCACTATCACTATTTTGCTTAAAGAATTATACTGCTTTGCTCTTTTTCCCCTAATTTTTGCTATATCAGAGAAATTATTTCAGAAGCAGATATTCTCTTACTCTAGGATGGGAATAGACCAAGAGAGACAGCTTATGGAAAAAAAAAATTCTATTTTTTCCTTAATTTTGATCGTGCATAAATGGGCCCCATTAGGCTGACATGTTGAAATGACTTCCCAGAGTGCACGGCAGAAGTTAATTATTTGCCTTACATTGACTCATTCACAAAGGAAAAATTGAAAGCAATCAGAAACACACAATGCCAAGAAAAAAGTCTTTTTAAAAAATGTGTTTTGTTTGTCTCTTTACTGTAATAAAGCCTAAGGGCAATAATGCTCTGTATTATACAAACCATTAAATCAGTATTGCTTTTCTACAATACTTGATAACACTTTGGGAAAAATTCATTTTATCATGCTTCTTCATTTTTGTGTTAAGAACTACGAAAGAAATAATTCATCAGAAGCTGAAAGAAATAATTAATCAGAAGATAAAAGAAGAATGAAATAATTTTTGGGAAAGTCTACAATCAGAAGATAAAAGAAGAATGGAATAATTTTTGTGAAAGTCTACAGAGTGAAAAGGACCTGTACAAAGTTTCCTAGAGATTTAGGTAAGCTTAAAAAGACTTGCACTAGTTCAATACAAAGTTCAAAACACTATTAAGCCATTACCTGAAAGAGTGTGTACCATTCTAATCACCTTCAGACAAGAAGAAAATAAAGGATATCAACTTATCTGTTGTCTAGAAACTGTTTGGAGGATAAAAACATGAAAGAGAGCTAAACTTGAGGTCAGGGATAAAGTTGGCACAGGAATATAAGGGTGTGAATCAAACATTAGTAAAACTGATGGTGAAATAAGAAGGTACCAAAATTATCAAATTTGCCAAGGAAGAAATTTGTTGAAACAGAAATTTGCTTCTTATTAGGCAAAAAATATAAGCTTTTTGGAGATGAACAGAATTATGGAATAAAGTTGCACATGACAGCCAATTCCTTTCCATGTCCCTTGTGATCTTATGTACAAATGATATGCAACTTCAGTTAAATGATTTCCATACACAAAAGTAACTTTGTATATCACTACATCATACTTTATTTCCAAATGGATTCAGTTTATTAACTTGCATTTATAAATATTTATAAGACATATAACACGACTGGCTTGACAAGAACAGAACAGATGGGAGTATATCAGGTTGTAAATATAGTGAGACAGTGAAAACATTAAACTCAACAGCACATCGCCATTGAATCCCGGCTGAAGTGAGGACAAGGATCTGACTCCAAAGCATGGCAACAGTAGAAGAGCTGCATATGACTTTATAATAGTTCTAAACTATTTTAAAAGCCCTATCAAAGTGTAGAAAAACAACAGTATTGTGATGCTTTCAGAGATCTGGGGCTCTGCTGGCACTTGGCCAGATGCTGCATGGTGACAGAACTGCACTGTGTCACCTTCTCAAGCTGATACACAGTTGTTCCCATCTGGAAGCCTCTCCATGTCTATCTAGTTTATTGCCAGGTTTTTCTGAGAAGAATCACTGCCATCTTTTAGTATGGATAGGTATTCCATCTCAGGAGTAAAGTTAGCTTTCTTCATAGCAGTGTTTTGGTGCTGTGATATGGATTTGTAGGTAAAAGTGTTGAGTATGCACTGGTGACTGGGCTGTTCTTGAGCAGTGCTAGCACGGCCTAGAGATTTTTTTTTCCTTTTTCTCATTATGCCACTGCTCCCAGCAAGTGAGCTGGGGTTGGACAAGAACCTGGGGGTGAGAGAGTTGAGCTGAGCTGAACTGAACAAAGACATGATACAATGCTCTGCCATAAAAGCTAAGGAAAGGGGAACATTTTTGGTTATGGCATTTGTCTTTCTAAGTTATTAGGTAAGGCAAGGCCCTGCTTGCCAGGAAGTGTTTGGTCATTTGCCTGCCCATGGGAAGTACTGAATAAATTCAGTAGTAGTCTTTGCTTGTTCATGCAGCTTTTGCTTCAATTGTTGAACTTTCACATGAGCCTTCTCTCCCTCCTAATTTCTCCCCACAATAAGGGAGTGAGCAAGTGTCTGAGTGGGTGCTTGACTGTTGCCCATCATCAGCACACCACAGAGAAATAGAGTCTGCAAGGCTGCTCAAGCTAGAACAAAGTAGTTGATATCTGTGTGAGAGAATCCTCTGTAAGGCTAAATTACTTTGCTAAATTACACTTTCAGTACTTACTATACAGCAGTAAACCAACTTTCTAAAAAATTTTTATGCCAAGTAATGGGAATGTTCTCTTCAGCTCTGTAGTCCAGTTCCATCTCAGATATTTTCTACTGTTTAATAATTCTGCTGCAGGAAGCAGAGAATACTGTTCAAAAGATTTCAAAAGAAGGTGCATAGTGTAAGTCATGGTATGTGTCTGTTCAGGAGAGATCTGTGAGTTTGTGACTATATGGCAGAAAGTCAACAAAAGCATCTGTACATTTACTTTATAAAGTAAAGCAAATATCTGTTCAGGAAAAAAATATTAAAATATCCTGTAAGCAGCCTACTCACAACAATCTTCACAACCTTTTTATTTTAGCCTTCATATTGTCAAAATTTTTGGACTAACCTTATTAAACGTATTTTTAAATCCATTAAAAGCCTTAGCTTCAAGTTTTGCATGAAATATCAATACTATTGATTCATGCTTTTTCTCTCCTCAGGGCAAGGTTTAATTTCACATCAGTTTGTATAAAGAAAAAATGAGTGAATCTGCCAGAAATAAATGCTAAGAGAAAATGCTGAAAATCAATTAAAACCCCTTATCAGCTACGAGGATAGTCATATCCTTTTACTAATGAAGGAAGATATATTGCAACATAGAAAATCAGCTTTAACCTGATACTTGTGTCCACTAGCTGATTTTGTGCTTCAGTTGGCTACACTGGTTTATGCTGATGTATTTGAATTTAATTTGCCCACTATCAGCATTAAATTAATAGAAGATTAAGGAGATAACTCACTTTGGTGGAATGAAAATTGAATTATAAAATTAAATAATAAAGAATATTTTTATCCTTTGGTGTTTTGCTAGGTGTTTATTTTTGTTGCATCAGCATAAACCATTTTTACACTATGATTTCCACTCACAGCTAGGAATATTATATACATAAAAAAATGCATATAGATACTCAAGAAATCTATTTTAACAGAATATACTTTCTTTTCCCCAGAATGAAATTTTGCTCTTGAATAATCCTTGAGTGACTTGCCATTGAATTCAGTAGTGACAGGAGCTTACCCCATGAAATATGCATAAAAGTATATTCATCCTGTAAAAGTGTAGAGGTGCTGGCTGGAAGGAACTTGGAGCCCAAATTTCCACCTGATGTAGTACCCAGTTGTCTAGTCAGGTATTGAAAACTTCCAAGGCTGGCATTTTTACAATCTCCAGGGGTTAATAAGAATGCTGCTGCATCAAAGTGAGGCTGTTTAAAAATTTGACATTCATGACCCTTAACATTGAAAATTTACATGAAGGACATTAGGTGGCTATCCCTTCTAAAACCCAGATCCTTCTTGTCCTCAGAGATTTAAGTTGTACATTTTTCAGTTTCAGTCTCTCTGTTTCTTTCACGTGTGGTTTACAGTTATGATTGAATATATTTTGTGATGATGAAGGTGGCCCGGCACAATGGAGCGTGCTGTACTATGTAGCATGGGAACATTGCCCAGCACCAGGACCCCCTGTATTGCCAAATACTGAAAGCATAAATGGGAATTGGTATTTCCCNTACCATGTAGCATGGGAACATTGCCCAGCACCCCCTGTATTGCCAAATACCAACAGCATAAATGGGAATTGGTATTTCCCTGGGAGCTAAGAAATTAATCTAAGTTTTGGTTATTGTGCCTCCACCAAACTCCATTACCTAGATGATAGGTACCTGAGACTTGAAATTATATTCTGTACACTGGGACCTTGAAAAAATCTTGGTTAAGAATGGAGAAAACTTCCTTATGGAGGTTTTCTGTATAATTCCAAAAGTTCATTTTCATCTCATGTATCTCATGTATCTCATGAGGTGAAAGCTGTCAATGATTTTTCCCCGGTACTACTTAAAATGTTCTAAGTGGGCAAGGATCCCTAATTATATGCATGTTCTGATTGTTTGTCATGGTTTATCTATGTAAGGCAATGAACATTAATATTTTAGTGTAACATGTGTTTTTAGTAAATCAATAGCCAAAGCTTTTGAAAACTTACTTTACTTGCTTTTAAAAATAATTGTTGAAGCTTTTATTCCCTTCTGCTGCAGTCTTTATGAACACTAATGCTCCAAACCTTTATTCTTTTAAATATAAGCTGCTAGTGTATCAGAGTGGAGGCCAAGAGTGCAAAAGAAGATAAGCTTTTACAGTGGCAATTTCAGAATTCTATTAAGTAAAATTATTAAGGATTTTAAAATAAATGGGCAATTTATCTTAGGCTAGGAGGTTTGCACCAATTTCATTAAGCAAGAAATATACTTGGTAGTCCACCTTTTTACTTGCCATAAAATTCTACATTTTCAGATTTTTAAAAAACTTTTAAAGATGCAGATCATCTGTTAGTGGTATTTTCAAAATTATAATGTCAAATTTGACGTACAGTGTGTATGAAAATCCCAGCAGAAACTGCCTGCAACTGAATATCCAATCCCAACAGCCTGTCTGCCTCACGTACACCAGCAGTGAACTATCCCTGAATAACAAAAGCATAACAAAAATACTATGTCTTTGTACCTTCCATTCATTCCCACAGGTGAGCTACAAGACAAACATCGTCCCAATTCCAAAGTTTAGCAGTAAATAATGAATACAAATGTATTTCAGTGGAAAAAAGGCAATTATGTAATTAAAAGGTAGAATTCTTTTTGTCTTTTCCACTTTCTTTTCAAATTGGTACAGCTTCTTAGAGTTTAAAATCAGTAGAAACTTTTACAAATATTTTTAGTGGTCCCTTTACAACAGTCCATAGGACCTTCCTGTGTTTTCCAGTGTTATCTTGAAGGAAGAAAGTAGTTTTCTGTCAAATGGTTTTGGCTCAGTTTTCTTTTCCTCTTTGCTAAAAAGGAGCCAGTTTGTGCAAATCTGTCCTGGGGGTAATATTCAGAAATGTAATTAGTACACAATACAAGCAGCAGTAAATTGGATTTATGGCCCTAAATCTTTGGCTATGAAGATATGCAGATTGAAGCTGGAGGATATCCTAGAATTAAAAAAAAAAAAATTTAAAAAAAAAATTTTGTTTTTTAAAAGGTAGATAATAAAATAATAATTTCTATCTATATTTAGGCTGCTTGTACTCATAACCAGGAATTCCACAAAGTTGGAATTAATCTGATGATAACCTGAATGTATCTGATATATCCTTGACAAAGAAATTTCAATGGGTTCACTGGGATTTTTCTGTGAGACAGATAATGACAAGCCTTTATTTTTAAAAAGGTGTGTTGAACAAGATCTATTCTTTGATAGATCATTAGGTTTCCTATTTTACAAACAGGATAACCCAAGCTAAAAAGCAGTGTATTTACAAAATACCATTTACCATACATTGCTCTTTTTCAGATGCTTTTGTCATAAAGCCAAGATTACCAGTTTCCAGTTCCAAGTTTTATTTAAATTTGCCTTAAAAGTTTCCACTG
Organism: Regulus satrapa; assembly: GCA_013396955.1. Classification (NCBI taxonomy): domain Eukaryota; kingdom Metazoa; phylum Chordata; class Aves; order Passeriformes; family Regulidae; genus Regulus; species Regulus satrapa. The sequence continues at coordinate 145,191 of VWZN01009489.1, forward strand.
ATTGTAGAGTAGACCTGATTTGCAAGTTATGAACCTGTGTTTGACAATTTGTCCTTTTGTCAATTTGAGATTATTGAAAAACAGAATAACTCAGTTTAAAAATATGTGGAAAGAATGAATTATGAAATAAGTCTCTAAAATGGCAAAAAGATATATTTTGGGTACATAAGTATGCAAGTATAATTGCCATTTTTATATAGAATGCTGTGTCCCCAAACAGCTAGGAACTGCAGATTGATATAGGGAAGCTCAGAGATCAACTGTAAATTTGAAGGATTAAAGCCAGCAACAAACAAGTAAGATTGGTAAGATGTTTCTGCTAGAAGCTATTGATTTAGCATTTTAGATACAACAGGATACGTTTTCCTGGTGCTGTTCTAAGAGTTACGTGGTTAGTCAGACATAACGTTCAGGGATTCAAGTGGCAGCTTAAAGTATTATATATACTGATATACTGAGTCCAAGCTGATGTGAAGATTGACTGTTGCTTAAATAAATATGAAAGACAGAAAATAATGGAAAAAAAGGTGAAAGCAGTAAATACAATGCCAGAATTAAAATGAAGCAAAATCTTTGAATGTGAAAATTTTATTCAGTATGTTCAATTTTAAGAATAGTTATGATTGTTTTCTCATCAAAAACACTAGTGAGACTAACAGCATGCTGAAACTGAATTTATCCTGTATTAGCTGCTAATTTCCATTGAAATGCTTGAGAAACGTATCAGTAGTTCTAATGACAGATAAAGAGGAGTTATTTGTGTGACCCAAATAGCCTTAATTTATGCCATGGAATGGTTCTTAAGTATTTAATCAATTTCACACCTTTTAGTTAAAGACAAAGTTACTACCTGAAGGTACTGTATTTGCCTTATAGTTTAAGTCTTACATCAGAAATATTTACGTTTAAAAATAAGAGGTTTAATTTATGACAAGTCCAAGAGTGATCACAGAGGGCTACTCAGAGATACCCATAGCAGATCTACATGTCTGAGAGACAGAGATTCATACAAAATGCAATTTCTTTTCAGCAAACAGAATAAATAAAAAAAAAAATCAAAAAATTCAACTTGCTTAGGAGGTACTTGCTTACAGCTAAACAAAATCTCTCTAAAATTCCACCTTCTGCATAGTATATTCAACTGAGAAATGTATCAGTTCTGTCAAGGTCCATGTGCAGTAACCTGTGAGTGTAGTAACCTCTCTTTGGAAAAGCCAAGAATGGGAGGGGTTTTTTTTAATGTGGGCTTGCTCAGCAAACTAATACATGAAGCACACATTAAAGAAGTAGGAAGGAGATTGAAACCCCTGTCTGCTGTTTCCTGGAAGATTACTCAGACTTTGAAACCATAGGGGTTTTCTGTGCTTTTTACTGAGATTGTGCCAAAGGCATGAAAACAAAAGACTCATTAAGCACAGATAAGAACCTTCCTGTACCATTAAGCTGCAGCATTTTTCACCTTGAAGAATAGATTCTCCTCTCCTGGTTTCTGAAAGAAAAGCAGTTTGTGTAATTTAAGGCAAGAATTACTAAGCACCAGACTATTAAATAAAGGGCATTTGAGATTAGATAGCGGATCAGGGTTTTTTGAGAGCTTTAGGACTGAATTAAGATGAAGTACCAAATCTTCTTACTTGTGTCTTCTTACAGGTGATAGATACCAGCAGATCATCAGCAAATACCTTTGAGGGTTTGTCATAACACAAATCAGTAAATTACTAATGATTCAGAGATGATCTTTATATTTTCCTATGCCACAGCAATTTAAATGTGTATTAAAATACATCTATAGAGCTAGTTTCATAGCAGGTATATATTAATTTAAATATCAATTTATGGTTGTCTTCTTTCATACTTTTATAATGAAAACTGCAATGGTTTCCCCATTTATTAAAACTTAAAAGGTGTACCTTATTAAATTGCTGTATGTTTAATAGATATTTGAATACACATGTAAGATGTTTACAAATATTGTCTTTTTTTCTGCTTTATTATATTATGGCATGTTTTGGGCATCACTTCAATTTTAATGAAGAAGTCTTAGCAAGTATTCTGCTGAAAATGATGAAAGATGGAGGCTTGAGGCTTTTTACTGAATTAAATTAGGAGAGTTTCAGTGTCCTGTTCAGTGTCCAGACTTCACTCCAAGATTAACTGTTCTACAATAAAATAACTTAGAAACTTTTACTTCATGCAAATGTCTGAAATTTCTCTTGGTTTTGTATTTCAGTCTCAGAAAGTAAAAGGTCTTTCATTAAATTTCAGTTCTTGCAAACCTCTTTATTAGCATTACAAATAAGTAACTCACACTTTAAAACAAAGCATTTATTAATGCTTTAAAAGAAAGGAAGAAACAAAACAGCACAAAACAGACACAGTCCCTCAAGAACAGACAAATCCTAACTGCTGAGAACCCAGTTTTAGCAGCAGCTGTTTTTAGATGCCTGACAGAGTGCAGGTTATAAGCTAGATACCTAGAGATAGAAAAAGATTAAATTAGATACGTCCCCTTCCAGCAGTTATGGGATTTAAAGTGCCACTATACTTTGGTTGATTTAGACCCTTAAATTGCTGTCATTTGGAGATTTTCTTCTCAGAACGGTGTCTAATCTCCACCTCTTCCTAATACCTCCTACAGCTCCTTTATATTGTCTAAGGAATTTCCATGTGCTTATGTCCATGATTTTTATTAAGATCTTTCCAAAGCACAGGGAAAGTTTTGAATGCAAACCCAATTCATAATGTTTGTATTCAGCTGCATGAAAATTCACCTAAGACAGCAGTAGGAAAAATTGGAATGGAAGATTCCAGTAGCTGTCATTATTTTCATTAATTTTATTAAAGAAAAATATTGTTTTGCCCATATTGTTTCTTCACTTCTTAATGTATTTTACAATTATGAAAGATTCTGCAAGAGACTAAATGATGGTGATTTTGTTACAAATCAACAATACACCACTGAATAATTTAATTCAGCTGCATGGTCATATGCATCTGCTGAGGTTCTTACTCCTGTACAGTGGTTTTTCTCATACCCAAGACTGACAGTTTTGCAGTAACAGGGACCCAAAGTGCAGAATTAATAAACATCTCAGTTAGGACTGTTTGGTTTCATAGTGTGTGAGCTATTTGTTGTTCGAACTCTTAAAGAAATTTTCCTTCTTGGCTTATGTCAGTGATGCTAAATGGGTCAGCTGGCTGTTGAGCAGATAAAATTATGACAGACAAACAGATAAACTTATGATTTTTTCATAGTGGAAAGTGATTGCAAATTTTAGCTTGATAAAGTAAACATCACAGACAAAAGAATCAGTATCTGTTTTATTTTCTATTCTGTTCTGTAATGAAAGCCCCACTTCCCACTAATATAAAACATTGTCTAGGTCAGCAGGATTCCCAGGAGAAGTTCTGACAGGCACTTCACTCACTCTGCTATGTGGCAGATTCCCAGCAGATATGGATTGTCTGATACATGTGACAAAAGCAGATGTTTCTGGTCCTTCTTATAGCTCAGGGCCAGAGAGTCCTTTGAATGGTCCCATCCCTAAACTCCCCAGCTTGCTCTGCAAAGGGAACCTTTTGTGCTGCTGTCTCCATGTCAAGTGATGATTGCTGCTAAGCTGCAGGCAGCACTGTACATCCCCCTAGCTCCACCTGCTCCCACGGGGCGGTAGGAAAAGTGCTCTTCCAGTCATTGCAGTTCTACAATTATTATCTGCTGGCAAGAACGCTCATCATCTAACCTTGGCAACCCAGGAAATCTCCCTCTTGCATGATCCATGTGTGAATGTGGTGAAATGCCTTTTGACATGAGGTATCTGCCTGAGGTGTGATGACCTGGAGGGACTTACAGACAAAAATGCTGTGGGAGGAATATTTCAGCCTCCTATCCAGATATATCCTAGCTTCCCCTTCAGCAATTAAACACAGTTAAACCTTATCTGTGATATCCTTCACATAATTTCCAAGGACTAAGGAAAGTATGCGATCTTTGCTCTTGTCAGATTTTATTACAGTAGGTGCTCCTGCAAAACATGCCATTTATTTCTTTAGAAAGATAATTAAACTAGCAGGGGGAAAATGCTCAATGTGATAGCTAGTGCAGAAAATTTTCTATCGCCCTGCTACTCAGATTTCGCATTTTAAAAATCTTGATGTGTCTGTAAATCAATGAGCTATTTTTGTTTGTTTACCTGATCATAAGCTGGTGAAATGGAATATATTTATAAATGCTGATATATCCTGTATTAGGAACAGCAAGTTCAGTGCAAAGCACACCTGAGCCCTCTGAATTTTGTCAGATATTTATGTCATTTCATTATCTAAGTTTTCAGATTATTTCACCTCAGTTTCAGTTTCTTAATGAAAAACAGTCATTTCTCCTGCTATTTTGATTTAGTATTTTACTGAATTTCATACTTAGTTATTTTTAAGACAAATTCCCTGTTCGGTTACATCTCCTCTCAACTCTAGAGAATTTTTTTTCAAGAGCTTATGCCAATTCTACTGTCTATATAGCTGAAGAATTTAACAATTGATGGACCTTAATTATGGCATCAAGTTGGTGATTCTTTATATTTTAAATACATGGAGATGCAGTGCATATTTTGATCAGAACTATGGAGAATGAAACAGATTTGTGTAACGATTACTTCAGCTTATTATTCTTTCCCTTAGATATAAGTGTAAGCAAAGTTAAAACAAAAGAAAAGTTATTCCTGGGAAATCATCACTATTCATATATTCTAAGTTAATTTTCAAGAAATAAATGGATGCTTTGGGATGATTTTATACAAGTAGCCTGTTGTTCATTCCAGTGAAGGTTTAAGCCTGGGAGAATGGCTGGAACTAGACAAGAGCTTCCTCTTGGCACAGCCAAACTATTTGAGTTACTCAGCAGAGCAGGAAGCTGCTGGATTGTTTCAGTTTCTTGTTGCTGGTGGAAGATCGCTTGGATACAAAGCAGGATGTGTAGTTGGGGCAGAGACTCCACGACAGTTTGGAGTGAAATCCCCATCTCAGGGAATTTCAGTACAGGGTAAAGACATTTTGGATCCTCTCAACTGCATTTAAAGGTCTGGTTTCTGTGATTAGCTTTTTTGTCTTCTTGGTGGCAAATGTACACATACTCTCCTCAAACGCTGACACACACACACACACACTGAAACCTGCACACATGTTCATGTGGCAGAACTTCCTAAAGACAACTGAACTTCCTCAAGAGAATTGAACTGCAGCACATCTAAGTACAAAGATTTGTATGAGGGCAATTTCATTTCTTGATCTGGGTTAACTCCCTGCCCAAAACATTATTTTTATTATTTCTTTAACAGCCTGGGCTAGCTCCAAGCCCTCTGTGCCATGAGCTTTGAGGCTTTATTTATGTTATCTTAGTTTCTTTCCATAAAAAGGGGGATCTGCCAGCATTCAGCTACAGCATGTTGTAAGCAGATCTCAATTCTTCCTTCTGCAAGATTTCTGCAGCTGAAGGCTTCTCTGCATCCTGCTTTGAACTCTATTCCAGCCAGCCCACGCTGCACCCAGCATGACATAAGATGTTCCAGCAGTCCTCTTGTTTCTCTGCTATAAAAATTCTTCACCTTCTCTGCTTTCTGACAGTTTGCCCTTGCTCTGACTCCCGCCTTCTCATAGTACGATGTCACAGCCTGCCAAAGATGGTGTGCCAGGAAAGGGGAGCACATCTGCTTCCATGTCCTGGCTAGGTCAGCACAAAGAACATTGATTTAATAAGATTTATTTTTGGAGATTCTAGCTTTCCTGTTCTAATATAATCAAATCAACTAGTGAAATAATCCCTAAACTGGCTATTTCTCCTTTGATGCTTGAAACCATAACACAAGTTAGTTCTCAATTTTTCCTGATATGGATCAAAAATGTACTAACTAAAAAAAAAAAATATAAGGCACTTTGGAATTGAATTAATATTATCTCTAACAGGTTAAAAAAGTACAGCTGGATTTTGAAGAGCTAATAAGACTTTACAAGTCTATAGTCAGGAACAAGACTCAGTATTTGAGTCTTGGGTGAAATAGGTTTCACCCAAGCAGTCTTTTATTTCCACCAGCAGAGTTAGACCAAGGCCTAATACTCTAGAAAACACTAGCCTTTGCCTTTATACAGTAATAAAGACTTGATGGTTTTTTTATATGCAGTTTATATCAGCTGAGTAAGAGGCAGCTGGAGTTTGTATGGTTATAAGAGTTAGAATTCATTGCCATGGATAGGCAAATGAACACAATAAATTATAAAGCCAAATAAAATTGTCAAGATGCATTTTTGAAAACTCAGTGATTTTTCAAAAAAAATTTTCTGTACCTTTCACAGTGATTAGATGTGACCGGTACAGGAAAAACAACTGGCAGAAAATAAAGCTACTAATTGTGAGTGCCTGAGCAGCTATACAAATTAACAATAAATTTGTGTTCACTGAATAGGAAAGAAATACAGGCTGTTCTGAGGGGCGAATGAAATCTCACCGCACAGTGCAAAACTACAGGTTAGGGACAGTGTTCCAAGAGTTTGAGGAAACCACCAGTAAAGACAAACCCTGGAAAACTACTGGCAAACTTTATGTTTTAGCTTTATATTTTATCTAGCTTTTATTTTGATTAGTTATTAGTTTGCATGGTCACATTGACTCAGAAGACACACAGCACCACTGTTAATTTACTTCTCCTGCACTTCTGCTCTTGCAGCTTCTCACAAGTCTAGTACCCACTTCAAGTCCTGTTCACCTGCAAAAGCCTCTAAGATGAGGTAAGCAGGGAATGTTCAAGAAATGAGTGTTTGGGTACGAGAAAACATCGATCCAAAGGAAGCATCCTTTGCCACCTGCATTCTGCCCCCATTGCAGGATGGGTTTTGTCTACTGAAGTGTATGCAGCAGTGTCACAGGATTTAGCTTGAAATGATACCATTTTATAGCACAGAAGTTAACCTGATACAGTACAAAGGTTTTTGCTGTTATCATTTTGTAGTTTTAATGACTACTATAACTTAACTCACCTGATACTCAGGACCTTGGCTGTTGAGAGCAGTGAGATCAGCATCATCTCTGGAAATATGGCTTCGGGATAGTGAAGAATCCTGTGCAATTTCTTAGGAACTGTCTTCCACTGAGCTCTCACAGAGGGGCTATACAAGCCAGCAACTAACTAATGAGGGTTTTGACACAGTTCTTCTGGCAGATTCCTAATTACCTACCAAAAATCTTTAATTCTGCTGACTGAGGCAGCAATTTCTGAACATGGGATACTTGATCATGTGGTCTTACTGCATCTATTCCCGTTGTCTATGTGATCGATCCCTGACCAAACAATTTTCATAGGAAGAAACAATTTGGCAGTGGAACTACTTGTGTGAAATAATGCTACGTTGGGTGTATTTTGGAGGATGAATTTTGAAGTGCATCCATTCCTTTGGATGAAGTATTTCTGCTAGTAAGGTTTAAGATGGCATCAAGGTGGCCTCCAAGAAAGCAAGAATTTAGATAGTTGAAATGGGTAGGATGTACTGTGTATGGAAGAGCAAGTTATATAACAAAATGACCCAGGCCTCAGGTGTTTATTTTAGAGCCCAAAGATACATGCTCTTATATTTCACATGTATTTCTCTGTTGGTTTATACACATATGTTAAACGCAAATCATTAAAACAGCCCTTGATGACTAATACAGGGATAAGGATCATAGGGAAATTCACGTAACATGGACACAGGTTTTCTAGTTATTTCTAGACTTAAGTATCTTCCTTAATTTCAGGTCTTTGTTGACAGAGTCTCTTTTTCTAGTCATGGAAAACACCAGAGAAAGATATGGTCCAAGAAAGAGTCAAATCATGTTCTGGAGAAACCTGATCCACTTTTCACTGAAGATGTCTTATTCTGTCAATTATATAAGAAGTCCAGAGCAATATGCTCCTGGAAACCTCAATTAAATACCTAAAATTTGTCAGAATAAAATGGCCCAAGGAAAATGGTTCCAAAAACTTCAAATGTACTAGGCTGTGTTATAATTCAGTTAGTAGACTTTCAAATTAGCCAGGAAATGTGATCAAAGCATCACATTAAGGCACTATTAAGAGGAATACACTTTGATCATGACTAATGAGGTACAAAAGCAGGAAAAAAAAAACCCCAAAAACCCTTCTGTGGAATAAAATGATAATTAAATATAAGAATTAATCTGCTTCCATACTGTCTTATTGACAGGGCAGAGGTTAATATCAGTGCATATTTGGACAGACATTATTATCTAATTCTCTAACTAGTTCTTTTCATAAAAGTTGAGGCTACTTGTGCTGAGAGTAAAAAGGATTAAACATGAAAATATTAGGTTAAAAATGGGTGGCTCTAATGTATTTTTCCATACCAGTTCAGGACTCAAGAATGGATTCTGAATTCCAGTGTTTGGAAATATTGGTAAGGAATGTATGGAACTAATGTATGGAACTAACCAAATATTGAACAGATTGATTAACGTTTGTATATCTCAGTGAGAGTTCAAATGAAAGCTCATTTTATTGACAGAAAACCAGAAAATCATGAGTTAGTTGCTTTTCTCTAAAGTAAAGGACACATAATTTTTAAATTTATCATTAATTTTCCATATTTCACAGGGCCTCTGGTTGGTTGACAAGGAATCTGAGATTGGTGTGGTTTGTACCACAAAAAA
>VWZN01009494.1:5385-19252 GCA_013396955.1 Regulus satrapa
GGAGGAGGAAGACTAAATTGCAAAGGTTAATAAAATTTATGCTTAGGAGGGTATGTATGGCTTAGATCATTATTCTTAACAGTTTCTGAACCAGAGATTTTGTTTAATCCAAAGCAGGAAAATTTTTCTTTATTTCTATTATATATGCCTTGGTATTTTCAGGTTCAGCTTACTGTGTATTGATGTTTGAAAATGCCAGCACAGAAGGCCATACTACCTTCTTCTTAAAAGGACAGCATTAGACTTCAACTTAACCCAACTTCAAATGACTGATCTTAGGGATTCCTGCCAAATAGCTTTTTTAAGACAACATTTACTGCAGCAATCAATTATGAACCCCGGATTTAGACAGTGACTTCTGCTAAACAAACAGGTGCATACACATCCCTTAGCACAGCAAGACTCAATAAGATTGTTTACAAAGTAATTCACAATAAATCTCACATGTAGTTTGCTTTTCTTTCTGGATGCAGCACCAGAAAAACTCATTAAATTCTGAGGAGATACGTGCCTGTGCCTGAGAATGCACCCATGCAAAAGAGAAAGGAATATACTAGAAGTAAAATTTTAAAAAGCAAATTATTTCAATTTGCAATAGCAATTAGCAGCAAATATATCTTGTTACTCAAACTTTTGAATGGGGTTCTATTTGTCATCAGTGGGACTGGGTGTATGTTAACTCTTTGCTGATGAGACTACTAGGTTTACTACCATAAGCTTAAACTGGGAAAAAAAAGAGATACTTTGCTGCTTATGGCATCCTGTCCTCTTATATTCAACCACTACATAGAAGACACTTGCATTTCTCATCCTAATTTTCAGATTATTAATTACATAGTACAATTTATAACATTTAAGTGCAATCAGCTATCATTTATTTTTTTTTACATCTCAATTAAACACCTATATTGGAAAAGATTTATGCCTTTTGTTTGCAAATGAAGAGAAATAGAACCTCATGCCTGAAAAATATGAATGTCAAGTCAAATTTCCAGGTTGTCTTATATCTTTCAGAGTAGGCTGACTTAGCTCCTCTGAATGTATCTGCGAGTCTGGTAGAAGCAGAAATACAGAAGAAAATATTCTGCTGAGGAAGGGTGTATATGATTTTGTGGAGATAACCCAAAATTTCAGGATTACAGATATTAAGGAGCAGTTTGTCAGCAGGAAGTGAAGGATTGTCCTTTTCTCCTTTCTATCATCTTCTCTCCCCATTCTGATTCCCTACCTTCATGCTGAAGTGAGGCATAACATCAAATTCTCACAGACTCAATATCCCCTTGTCTACAACTTCTGTCTTCTTCTGCACTGACAACTAATGTTTAGCAGCTCACTTGTTCTGCTCAGGGCAGCTTCTGGGGTAAAAATAATTGTAGGAAAAGACTTTAAAAACTTGGTGTAAGCTTTCAGCTAAAACCCGACACATCTTAGGAACAATACATCTACAATACCACTGCTTTAAAAGACCCTACCTCCACCAAGTTAGAAACAGAATGGTTTTCAAATGTCCTATATCTTAGGTGTGAAATTGATAGTGAATCAGTTGGTGTGAATGATTTTATTTGAAAGGACATTGCTTTAAGCTTTCTAATTCTTCACATGCTCTTTGCAAAAATGTTTATATAGAAGATGATGGCCTTTCCATGCTATGCAGTTACAATTGCTTCAACAGATCACTGCACAGGAGAAGTGAACTCCTGCCTAATGAAAACTGGCCTACTTGGAGTTCTGCCAATGCCCTTTCGTTAAATGTAAAGTTCATAATATTAATCAGGCAACTGCTTATACTTGGGATCAAGTGAACATTTTCTGAAATTACAGCTGAATTTTGTCAAAATGTTAGCTTTCCTTACCAAGTGCATTCAGAATGTCTGCTTGCTCTCTCCCACTCTGACAACTAAATAACAAAGCCCATTCAGGAGGCAGCTTGCTGAGGTTTTACAGTGCCTGCAGCCCCAGCTGAAGGAATATCGGTACAGGAAAGAAACCACAACGACACAGCCAAATTTAAATTCAACACACCATAAAAAGCATTCCAAGGGAAAGACAAGCTGTGCCAGTGAAAGTGGGCCACATATTGTAAATTTTGGTGGCAAAGCAAGAGCTTCAATTCAAGCCTCACTGGGATACTGGCACATGTACCTGGCATGCTCTGCAGGGAAAAATGGCTGGTTGGTCTGTTTACAGCAGATTTACCAGCCCCTCCTTTTCTGAAATCTTGCAAAAAAAGGCTCCTCCACTCTCTAGTGAAAACCTTGATCGGCGGGATGCAGAGGATCGGCTGCTGTCTATGGAATAGTCAAGCTGTACATGACCAAAATTCTGCAGAAAAAGATTTCTTCTGCAGATACCATCCTAGTACAGATAAGGATAAACTGAAGAGTATTTTCTAAGAAGTCCTATTGTTTGTAGCTTTCTATTTTTGCAATTTTCATACCAGGAGAAGAAAGGAATTGCCAAGGCAAACACTGCCCTAGAAGTATAAAGACATAGACTTTCTTGGTAGAACTGACATGCAGAAGAGTAGAAAGCAGAATTCAGAAGTTCATTCAAATATACTTTTCTTTTTTTTTCTCCTTGGAACATTACCCTCCCAGCATATAAGAGATCCCAGCCAGCTTATTTGATTCTCCCATCGTCTCTGGTTCAGCTTCAGTTGCTTTTATTCTTCACAATTCTCTTTATTTCTCCTTTCTCCCATTCCCTCTGTTCTGTAGGCACAACTGCCCTTTCCTGTCTTTTCCTAGTGAGTGACCTTAAGCTCTTCCCCAGTCCACACCAACGGAATTAAAATAAATTACTCTGAAATAAAACAAATTTTATATCTGACTTCTAGCAATGTGACTAGTTTATTTATGTGCTGTATCCCTTTACACATATACACTGCCTGCTGAGACTGTGAAAATTCGTCTTTTCAGAGCTTCTGTTTGCCAGAAAACTAAGCATAGTTCCTATCAGTCTGAAGAATCCTCTCTAATTTGCTAAAGAAAAATGTCTGGGAAAAGAATGTCTTTTAGTGCAAAATAGTCAATGTGAAGTTCAGCACACTGGAATACACTGATAAGCTATCTAAATGCACTTGCCAAATGAGATAACTTGTCTATTGTAAGCCATCCAAAAATATTCTCATGGCTAAGATCCCTGTAAGTATAAACATTCTGATGAAGCAAAATGATTTAGAGTTAGAATTAAAAAAAACTGGAGTAAGCAAAAAGATACATAGGAAACATAATAATAATCCTATCCCAAAAGATTGTGCTATCCGAGGGGATCTAGAATATTAATTAGTAAGTTGTTGCAAACCTATAAAAAAAAAAATCATCCTATAATTACTCTGAAAAAAAGTTGCAATTTCAAAGCTACACTGCAGAATAGCATACAGGATTAATTATGCCAGACTGCAGCAATAACCTTGAATTAAAGCTGCAACCTTCTATTTTTAAGAAACAATTGCCTTTTTGGTTGATGAAACCTGTCGTCCCATCAGGTAACAGACGTGACCAGGAAAGAGAAAAGCAATAATGAGTCAATCCAAGCTGTTTGATACATTTCAAATCTTCCTCCCACAGAGTGTAGCTGCCACAAGCTACATCACCAGGCTGGTTCTTGAAAACTCGATCTCCTCCCTGATGAGTGAATATGTCCCAGACATTAGGGCCCTTTCCATCTGCATTCCAGCCTTCTGCTTGAAAAACAAAACTTGGTCATTACACTTTTGACATCAAAAGACATATGTTGCAAGTAAATATTTTATCACAAAGTAGGCGCAAAGCACTGAAAATCCCATGGGCAAATTGAGCAGTATTCTCTACCCACTCCTTATATTATTTAAAGTAGCCAGGGACTTCCAAGCATTAATGTACATTTACATCAGGTTTTGTAATTATTCAAATTTTTACTTGCTGCTAATTATTTGAAAATTCTATTTTAAAAAAACATTCAAACTTCTAATACTCTACATATTTCCTTAGCCAAAAATCAGATGTTTGCCATTCTTGAGATATTACAGGTTTTCACAAAGGGCATTTTCTAATACAACTTCCATCCATAAATGTAAAAGATCAGTCCATATCAAAGAAAGCCTTTAGGGTATGAGAAATACATCCAACAAATAGGCACTTATGGCTTTCAGGATGTTCTTTGAAAATCTTGACAGTTTGTTAAAAAGAAAGGAATGCCATTATGAGCCATGGCCCTAGGCATATAAAAGCTGAATTAATAACACAGCTCTACAAAACTTCTGCTTTTTGTTTAGCCAGACATTCGCAGAAATTAATTTTGAATGTTCAAAAGCACTGAACCATTTCCCCAAACTTTCAGAGTTTTAGGATAATTCTTCACAATTCTAAAATTCAGACAGATCACCATTAAATTATTCAAACTTTAGCTGTTGTCTGAGATCTAAAAACATAAAATATTCAGAAAAAATGCACCTCAGTTCATTTCAAGTTTCTTTGTTTTTCCTGAGCCATGCAATAACTGAGGCAAACCTTACAATTTTNTTTTTTTTTTTTGTGTGTGGAGCACTCTATAAACTTACTTCCCGCTGTAAACCCCTGTAAAATGTGATTTACTCATAAAATTGCAATTAACCTCAAAATGGCCAACCTCATTTACCACCAAGATTTTTCAGAGTCCCAGTGAACTCACTGTTCCAGGGTTATTCTTTAAAAACTAAAATGACATTGTGTGTTAAAATTATGTATAAATTAAATATCAGTTGGGTTATAAGATTAATAACTATATAATAGCTACATATCAATCCTCAATAAAAGTGTTTTAATAATCAATTAGTATCATAGAAATTAGAGATGGAGGAGAACTATTAGGAGGTCATTGAGTCCATCCCCTGCCAATGCAAGATTGCTCCCTTAAGTATATTCAGTATTTAATATACATCTGTCTTATTAAATCTAAGTTTAATGCAAGGTTAAGCATATTGAAGACACTTAATTTAAAGCATTACTAAAATCTGTAATATCACTTCTGTAACCTAGCTTTTCAGAGATCATTGTCACATTTCATGGTCTTTACAGAATTTTATTGCAGCATACAAAAACCCATATATCTACATTTGGTTGGTCAGTAAATTAAATTTTACATGGGACAACCTTCAAAGTAGGTCAAATTTTAGCTCCAGACAGTTTAAGCTTTTCTTAATCTCAAATTTTATGACAGACTTGGCGCTCTGTCTGTACACTCAGAAAAATACTGCACTACAAGTTTTCTGTACCCTGCTTCAAATTCCAAACATGACTGCTGAAATAAACAGTCATCTGAAAGAAGTGCAGGAAACAACAAATAACAGTAATTCTTTGATAGTACCTAGGATTTTGAAGCCTTTAAGAGCAGGCTTCCTGCACCATATTGATTCGCTACAGCTCTTTTTTCAGTAGGGTTGGAATGAAGGCAAGAAGAAGCTGCCATAACAGGTAGTTAACACGCCTTCAGTTAAGAATCGTCATCTAGAGCAGAGGCTGAATGATCCCTCTTTTTTGTCTGCCTTCCTCCAGTAAGGGAAGTGGGAGGGAGGAGGAGAAGCATTTGATTTTCAGCAGAGTCTAACAGTACTGCTCCAGTGTCATGAGCCACTGTAAAGCCCTGAGCAGGGCTGTAGCAAACAGACCCACTTTCAAGCACTCCTGACACTGTTCAAAGAGACCTCTCTGTACAGCATTGAGCATCTGAGCACCTCAGATGTTTTACCTGATAAAGTGTAGGAAGGAATCCAGCCAAGGCAACAGAAAGCTCTAGATACACTCACACATCCTGCTGAGCCACAATTAGTCTGCAGAGAGCTCTGCTCTGCTTCAATGAACCACACTTGCAACTCTAAGCTTGCTCAAAAACTTCCATGCTAGACAGCACTCCACAGTGTAAGCATAACTGGAGTTTTAGTGAGCTTTGGGGCCAGGAAAGAACAGTGATGAGGAACTGATTTTACATTTAAAACACTTAGGTGTGAATTGGATTCCAACTCAGCACATGACATGCCATCAAATGAATAATATAAATTATGATACATATTCCCCATACTCTGAAATTATTACTTTTTGCTTTTTCAACTAGTGAAGTTCCTAAAGCAGGAATATTACTGATCAGTGTATTTAGTTTTCATGTACTTTTCCAAGTACACTTTTCATCTAATTCAGCTGGCCTTTAACCTTTGGGAGTAGAATTTTCTTGACCTGGTCTCTGACCAAAAAGTGTAATTTTGTTTGAATCAATGCAGCTCCATTATTTGGCATATGAAAGAAGTGAAGAAAACCACTTTTACCATTACAAGAATTTTTTGTCAGTTTTCCTAAAAAAAAAAAAAAAAAAAAAAAAAAAAAAAAAAAANCAGAGAAATTTAGCATAGAAATGGCCCTCAGTAAGAAGAAGTGCTTTTGAATGTTCTGGTGCAAATTGATTTTGATTTGACTGAGTCATGAACCTTTGAAATCTGCACTTTGAGCATGCAGAGTACAATTGGTATGATTTTTTAGCGCTTTGAAATATACAGAGTAGAGAAGGCTGTGCTGTGCATAAATACATAGCTGACAGTAAAAAATAAAGTAGTCTGTCAGCTTGTGCCTCTTCCACTGTGTATCTTGTGATATGCACAGCAACTGAGTTTGGACTCTACAAGAACTATTGCTTCAATCATGCTGCCTCTAAGTCGGAAGCTGCACAGTCTCTAAAGCTTTCAGGAGGAGGAATTCCCTATTGAGTTTCTTACTTCTGCAGGAAAAGGGTCATTTGAGTAGTGTCTAGACCATATTATAGATTTTTTTTTTTATGTTTTCCCCACTCAGAAGCCTTAAGAAAGTTCATTAAAAATACATTAAGAGAACATTAAAGTTGCACATCTAGCCGCTCAAAAGGCAGGAAATTATAATGCACACAGAATTCACATTTCAAAAATTAGTTAGAAGAGCTATGTGCATTGCAGGACTCGAGTTAGAATCTGGCCCAGAATATTGATTCCCTGGGAACTCCGAGCTGTGCAGTCTATTAGGTGAAGTGAACTGAGCTCGTTAAAAGGTACTGAGCATGGGCAAGTACTCTCAATTTCAGCAATAACCAAGAACTAAAGGCTACATCCTCAAAGACAATTTAGGATCTACAACTCCCATTTAGGTACTGAAATCAATGGGAGCTAAGTGCCTGTATGCTGCAGGGTATAATATGAGAAAATCAGGTCTATATTTATTTTGAAGGTTTATGAAATATTGTATTATATCCTTCTGAAAGGATAACATTTGAAGAGGTTATGGCTGTAGGTGCCCCTGGGTTTATGTGTTTACATTCCCTAATCTGCAATATATTTCCATATTGTGCTGGACAAATCCCTTCATCAGTCCCTCTATTCAGCTGGGAATGTGACACATGTACCTGGGGACAGCTTCCACAAATCCAACAGTTAACACAGCCAATCTCTCAGTCCATTGTTTTTCATAATCTTTGGAAATAAGTCTCCTCACTGAAGACTTCTTGTGAGTACTGATGTCTGATAAGGTAGACATCCAGTTTAACTAGCTCTACAGAAAGGATATACACAAGAAGTAGACAAAATAATTACTTATAACTGCTTTCTTCTTTACCCCCACCCCCCACGTGAAAAAATCTAGCTCCATTTCCATTACATATTCATATTTCTGATATTTGAAACATCTTTTACCTTCTTCTTACTCCTCAAGTCAGAAGTGTTTAAACAGATGTGCTGCATGGATTTGCATCAGAAGTAGTGTCTACATAACAAGGCAAAGATCAAACACTCTCCTTCTTGGATCCAGACTTTTTGTTCACTTAAAACTTCTTTAACACTTTGATAGCTAAAAATTGACACCTTCAATTTGATATGCTGCTGTAGCTGCATCCCAAGCAAATCCAGCTGGAAAAGCAATATCCTCCACCACCGGCTGCAGAGGACAGGTGAATACACAGCATTATGTGTGCTGTGGAGATGTTAGTTTCGTTTGCAGACAACACTTCCTGGCTTGATTACTCTTCCACTTGTTACAAGCAGATTCTATATGGAAGACAAAAAATAAACCCTGTACAGCTTCACACACTGAAGGGTAAACCAGGCACTTTGCATATCTTGGGATTAAAGAGGAGAGGTTCAGTCAGCTACCAGTGAAAGTGGAAAAGGCAACAGTGGAAATAACTAGGGTCGTCAAGGTGAAAGGGCTCCTCCCAGTACAAAGAATTAAGGCACAAAACAGATCCCTCTTTCCCTTCTCTTGCCTCTCACCTCCCATGTCCCATACAGAGAACTTTGTGGACTTTCTGTTCAACATTATTCCTTTAGCCACCGGACAAAAATTATTTTCCACCTCTTTCAGTAAACTTCAAAAACCAGCAGTCCCTCTTCTGGTATCTTTTTTTTTTCTCTCTCTTCTACCACCAAGAAAACTTGCCTTCAGTAGCTGGAAAGGGATATTTTATCCATTACATGTTTTGCAGTAGAAAGCAATGAGTAGATGGGAAAGATTTGTGTGGGAGTACACAGAGAACAGCTATCTTTCTCCTTCTTTAAAACCCCGTGGATGCTCATATTTTTAGGGCAGCAATGACAACCTTATGGCAGGCATGCCAGAATCAGCATCTGCAAAACAGCCCTCAGGTCTCTTCCCCTACCTTCTGTCAATGCTGTTACTGCTCTCCTGTCAGCAGACTGAAAAGGGAGCAGCAGCAGGAGGAGAGTCAGGTAACAAGTGAGATGGCTTCAAAGTAGTTTACTGTCCCTCTCCAGAAAACTGCAACACCTGGCACACTAGATGGCACTACCGCAATTTTTTTTTTTAAACTTACTGGTGCTTTTACTCCCTTTATTATGCAAACATTGCTTTTGCCAAGGTCAGTATCAGTGCATATTGGACTGCTATAATATATGACCCTTCTTCTTCTATACTCCTTCTTCTTTACTCTTCTACTTCTTTACAGTCTTGGTTTTAAAATCTTCCTGGGTGAAGACCTACTCTGCAAACTATTATACATGTAACTGACATTTTCTTTGATAAAGAAAATAAGAAATCTTACTATACATAGGAAAGCCACTACTACAGTCAATGCACATACTTTTCCCAAGAATGCACACAATAAAAGAATCAACTTCTCAGAAAAAAATAAATTCCTTTGTAAAGACACAGGGAAGCTGATTTAATTCCAAAACGAATATTGCAGAACCAGACAGTGCAGATGCAATGCAAAATAAATCGGGTTTTCACAGCAGGCATGTATTTCCTCAAGTGTCTTTCAGAAGAAAGGTAAAAGCCCCTTGAATACAAAGGAACAAAGAGGGAAATGAGGCACAACATACTAATTTGTTCCCAAAACACATGCTGACACATGGTCTAGGCAAACACACATAATCTTCATGAGCATTATACAGATGATCAAAAGTCGATAAAATGGACTAGCCTACATTTTCTTGTTGAAACAGCTTCCTCAAGCTTTCATCTGCAAGATAAGGACAGTTAACAGTAAAATTCACCAGGGCCACCTTAAATCATGATTAATAAGCATTAATGGACCAGAGTAACCATGCTTATTTTTTACATCATTAAATGTTACTGGTAGGCACCTTTAAAAATGTAAGTAATATTAAATATTTTCCCTGAGAATAATATAATTTCACAGGAAATATAATAAATATGCAACTCAATAATACGGGGAGAGGGGCAGACAGGATATAGTAACAATAAAAACCCAATAAAAAGTTTTATAAAAATGTTTAAGCACAAAAACAAGGTTAAAAAGTATCACTGCTCGCTCCCTATCAGGAATCAACAGAGATGGGTTTTGAGAGAGATTGATTAGGAGGAAAATATTCCATAAGCATGGAATGGGGCAGAGTGAACAAAGTTTACCTCAGAGGTTAAGACAGATTCACAGTAATGACATACCAGGTTATGTCAGATAAGTAGGCAGATTCTGAAAGACTCAGGGCTTCAAATTTCAGAGAAGCTACATACACTAATAGCAACTAAGATGAAACTTTTCTGACAACCCAGGTCTACATTTATGAACACACTTTTGGCTGTGTTTCTGGATTCATAACCCACTCCTTCCTGCAGTGCTGTGATTTGAAATTACATCTTCATTTGACCCACTGCATGCCTTCTAGGGTGCACCCACCTTCTTACTCTGAAAATTTTCCCTACATCTAACAAATCATCTGCCCCAATGTGAATTTCATCATTTCACAGTCCCACTATTTTGTTCAACACGTATAGGTTTAAAACTTTAAGAGAACTATTAAGCTCTATCTACAAACAATATTTTTTCAGCCTATGTTTAAGGCCTTTGCATTTGCACTGGCACAAATGTAATCAAATGAGCTCAAGATCAATTATTGGGATACTGATCATAGGGGTTAGCAACTAACTTTAAAAAATGGGAGACATTTTATTAAGGTGATAGAAGAATAGATTTTGGTGTTGGCCGTTAAGTCATGTGGGGTTAATTATTACCAGAGGAATTGTATCTTGTCAGAAGGAGATTTTCCTGACTGAATTGATGTCTCCTATTATAAATATACTGTTCCTATTATTGATATTATTTAATATGGAGTTTAGAAATTAAATGTTGAAGGGGTAGAGAAAATTAAAATATTGTTCCTGAAATTTTACAGTAGAAAAATATACCTTCTTTGGAAGCAGGAGTCTATGTCTCTGAAACAGCCAAAGATAGAGGTTCATATCTTCTGTGAGTTCTCTTTGTAATTGATACTCATAAATTTAGCTTCTCTCTCTGGCAACATAATAGGGCCGCTATTGAGAAACAAATCTACTAAAACACTTTGAAGCCTGCCAGACAAACTTGAACCTTTTTAATAGTAATACAAAATTAATGAATTGGAAACAGAAGATATACTGTCGTATGCCTGACTTTTAGCCATATATTGTTTTCTTTAAGGTATTTTAGCACTGGGATTAAGGTGTTCTCAATTAAGTTATGGAGACACCATACCATCTTACATCGTGGCTGCAGTACAGAACTCATAACTTTGATTCGCTAAATTCAGCTTTAATTAGAAGCCTCTCCTGGATTGTTGATTAGCCTTTCTTTCCCCATCATCAATGTGTCAAAATTCTGTTCCCAAACTTAAATCAAATTGGAAATGAACTATCATGATGACTGAAATGAAGGGTGATGACAAACAATGAAGGGTAATGATAAACAATAACTTTGAAGGGAGGCATTTAGTGCAGTACACAAAGATTAGTATTACTCCTGATCTCATTTAATAGCTTCAATAATGAGCTATAAGAGGGAGTAAATGGTACATTAATGAAATCTGCAGATCTATTAAACTAGGAGGAGCTCAGCACACTGCTGAAAATGGAGAAATAATTCAAGGGTTCTTGGGAAGATTAGAAACCCAGGCAGAATATTGAAATGAGATTCCATTTAGAAAACAGATGAATAATATTTTGGTAAAAAATCAACAGATGGTAAAAGGTAAAAATCTGGAGAGCTGTAATACTGGAAGAGATTTAAAATTAGGAACATCAGGAAAACTAGGCAGGAACCTGTAACTGAGGAGTAGATATAAACTGTGAAATTTGGGAAAAACCATTAAAGAATAAATACACAAGTAATGACTCATCTTAAAGCAGCTCTACAACCATCCATTCTCTTCTGTATGGGCACTGGAGAAACAGACAATCAGTCAGATGGTTAGAGAAGAGAACTTAAAAGTAAGCCATTCATGTAACAGTGTTGTCCTTCATAAAGTGAATGACATAACAGTGAGCCACTGGATAAAAACAAAAAAAAAACCAAAAAAACATTAAGAAGCCTGGGACTGAAGAAATAAAATATTCTCCCACTGCTTCTGGTAATTGCATCATGCAGCTTGAAGTTTTTGATATTCCCGAGGAAACTGCCAATGGATTGCCAGCTGCTAGGAGTTTTCCAATACCAGGTATATTTTCACAATATGTTGAAGAACTTAAGCTAGTTGTGAGCAAGTTTGCTGCATTTGGGGAGCTCACACAAATTAATCTTGCTGGGAATAACTCTACACAAACTTCAGTGGAGGGCCAAACTAGTGTTACATCACTCCCTGAACCAGAAAAAGCCCCAGCAATTCAGCACGGCAATAGCATTAGGATGTATAGTAAGTTTGTAAAGTGATATTCCACATTGGTCATCAGTCTTCAGAAGTCCTTGATAGTTCTTGGATGTTGAAGGCAATTGTCCTTTATTGCTGAGTGCCTCCATACAGTATTTTTAAAGTGGGCTTGTCTGCTCAGGAGTTTGTCACTGTCAGTGCATTGCGACACAACACTGAGTGCGCAGAGCAGGGCGTTGATCCACAGCTTTAAATTTGCACACTTCAGTAGAAAACCTGGAAAAAGCCCTTTCACATAAAATCATGCTCTATTCATTTATATGTTGACATGTCCTGCTGTTCTGTACTTCTGGATCACTTACCTTTTAGGTGAACAAGCTTAAAAACAATGAGCCATCATGCAAAAATATCAGGAGAAAAAAAAAGGAAGATAGATATATATGAAAAATAACACAAAAAACCCCAAAAGTATAGGCAGGCGCTCTGGTCCTTTGTGAATGCACTCTGTTTGTTGAGACAGCACCCTTTCATTGGTGTTTCAGGGAGAGCTGTCTACATTTTCCAGAATCTAAGTTTCAAGATGTATGCAGAGCTACCTACAGGCAAACATGCTTAATATGATTTTCCCAGAAAAATATCTGCTGCAACTTATCAGTTTGGCTGCAACTGGTTATAAAGACACATCTTTTTAGATTTTAGCTAAACTTGTTAACATCTTTAAAATAGAAGGCAAAGTCTTACATATGTTTGAAAGTGTCACAATTTCCCTATTTATGCTGTATTTTGCTACATAGTTAAAACCTCAAAATCATATACATAGAATCTTCACTGGACTTACTTAGTTCAGCTTTAAAACAGGATGCCTCATTTTTTACACTAGGTACACTTCAAAAGCCCAGCAATTTATCCTCTGGAACATAATTTAAGTGCCCCTAACAAGAAGTAAAATTTGGGTAATTTGAAAATGTAGATCCAGTATCTGTTTTGCTGTTTCTGAAACTTCTCCCTTCTTAACAGGTAAAACATATTTACCCTTAGAAACTTGTCATATTGGTTTTTATTGCTGAAAGATTAAATATATGACATCTCTATTATTCTCCCATTCTGACACTCACAACTTATATATTTCCTAGCACAGGAATGTTTTTTTCTTTCTTCTGACACCACATGCCATCAACAAGCCCTGTGCTGACAGCATATGGCAGGGGGAGGGGTGAAAACATTGCTAAGATGTTTCAGTGCTAACAGGCACAGTATCTGTGGAAATCACTAACCAGAGCCAGACAAATTTGAAAGAAAACTAATAATTTTAAGAATAGGTGGCTGAATAAATATTGCTGCTGCAACATGATGGAAAGCCTGAAAAGCTGGTGCAAGTGCTAGCCACCACAGAAAATACTTGAAGGAGACATTTTCCATGCTGGTATCAAGGGAAATGCTTTAAGCAACATCGATGAGACCACAACAAAGCAAAAAACAACAACATCAGTTTAAAAGTGAATTTAAAACACCATTCAGTTTAAAACTGTATTATCAGAGGAAACTTTTTTTTTTTTTTTTAAATTTCTATGCAGGTTTTTCCACCAAAAACCTCAAAATTCTTAACAAATTTTACTGCCTTTATTTTTCTTTCAAGGTTTGGGTTGTGATGGGGTTTTTTTGTTTGTTTTGGGGTTTTTTTTAAATAGTTTTTCATTTTTAACACAATCACAGAATAAACCACAGGAAAGGATTCTGCCCAGACCAGTTTTATATTGGGGATATATTGAAAAAAAAAAAATTATTTCAACATTTATAATA
>VWZN01009494.1:21141-39617 GCA_013396955.1 Regulus satrapa
AGTTGGCTCAAGCCTCAGCTTTCACCAAAACAAAATATTTAATGAGCTGGAATAAAATAAAAAGAGGAGAATATATGAACGCTATGAAAATTTTTATCATGATTTTTTTTTTCATATGACTGTAACTGATATTTTTAAAGCTACTTTTGCAGTCTTCTTTCAACATGGCTGAAAGAAGGGATGTCACTGTGTCATGCGGTGTTAACATGTATTGCAAAAGGGATTTGGATTTTTAATTGCACTCTCCTTCTCCTACTCAGGAGAAGCCAAGTCCTCATGCTACATATAAGATTTCTAAGGATTT
The DNA here is from genome assembly GCA_013396955.1 of Regulus satrapa. Classification (NCBI taxonomy): domain Eukaryota; kingdom Metazoa; phylum Chordata; class Aves; order Passeriformes; family Regulidae; genus Regulus; species Regulus satrapa. Next base: position 21,446 of record VWZN01009494.1, read on the forward strand.
TTTAAACGCTGCAGGTTTGGTATTTTTCCCGCAGTTACAGTACACAGCCCTGGACTCATGCCGAGAACAGATCCAAGATATGTATCTTTCACCATGCTTTGTGTCATGTGTGATTGGTTATAGAGCTCGCAATTGTTCTCCAGCTGGATTAGTGTCTTAACTATACCTTTGCTATTCAAAGAGAAGGTTTAAAATGAACAATATCTTTGTTCTCCTACAATAGTTCAGTGAGAATGTCAGCATAACAGAGAGAGCTGGGAACACTTTCTTAAGAGAAGATCTTGTAATTATTGCAAGTTCTGTATCACTATATCTGTCTATTACCCTGAAATACTTTATAGCCATTAATTTCTCTAGGCACTGGTTTGTACTCTATTTAAAAATGAGGTGAAACCAATTGCCAAATTTTCAGGTTTTTTCCTTGAATGTACTGAGTTTTCAAATGAAAGGTGTTCACAAATGAAACAATGGAAGGAGAATACAATACATAGGGAATAAAAATGCCAAAAGACAAAGAATCCTTAAATTTTTTATTTTTTTTAAAATTTTTTTTTCTTCCCTTCCAATTGTTTCCTGCCACAGTATTGGAAACATTCATTGCAAAAAGATTCTGTACTGTTATGCACAGATCTTTCTCTGTCCCTGGAAAGACACTACACAGGAGAAAAGAGCCCCTAATGAAAAGAGAAATTATTTCTCAAAAGTCACACAAAAGATCAATGTCAGGATTAGGAAAACATTTAGCTCTTTCATCAGGCACATGTGCTTTCCAGAGGACAATACCTACCTGTACCTTCCCATATCTACTGCAGAATTACCTGGCACTGAGCACATTTCTGAAAAGCTAAGGAAACATGCAGATAAATGCTTACTTTAAAATATATAACTATATAAATGGAAATCTAGAAGCTTTTTGTTAGCTTTAATTGTCCTTCATATTGTGGTATACACTGAAAGCAAATATACAGTTCTGCTTTTACTCCTTCCAAAACTGTCATTAATGGAGCTTTGTAACTGAAATGTTAAAACATTGGAAACAAGACCTGAAACCCAAAATCACATATCTCAGCTCTGCCCTTCTTTGCAGTAACCTGCATGTACTCCTGAGTGGATGCTGAAATGTATCTTTTCATCCATAACTTTGCAATAGCAAGTTTCCTGTCCTAAATTTACTTTGCATCTTAAAAGTTTAGAAGTTGAATGATTGCCTATTAAAGTCAATGCTATAGAATCTCAGCTTCTCTGGAGAAGGAAGTATTAAAGGAATGTGTTTAGTACACAACCAACTAAAATATGAGCACTGTAATGACATTAGAGATTACCTTCTTATCATTCAAATTTTTCCTGTGAATCTGTAAGGGAAAGAGGTGATTTTATAAAAGGCATAATTATAGCTGCTTTTGGGAGAGTTGTGATCACAATCTACTAAGAGAATGGATAAGTATTTGACTATGGGTCTAGAATTTTAACAGAAGTGACAAACCTATCTGAAAACAATAGCTTTTCCATTGGGCAGCATCAAAAAAACTGCTATGCTTTTCCATTGTGGTTTATCTCTGCCACTGCCCACCCATAGCACTTCAAAATTTATCCTCTTAACAATCATTAATACTTGAATAATATGCTTGCATAGGTATTCATCACTAAGATAAATTAAGGAAACTTTTCTTTTAGTCTGAAAAAAAAAAAAGTTTGGTTATTTGACTATAATNAAAGTTTGGTTATTTGACTCTAATTCAGGGAGAATTCATACTCTATGGAGTAATGGGATTATCCCACAGCATTTGATACTTGTACCCTCTCATAAGTTCCCTTACTCTGCTCAGGCAGACACTTCTCCTGTGTCTCTTTATGATTCCTTGACCATGAGGCAATCTCTCCTGGGTGCTTATCTCCCATGAGATGTCACTGCATCATTTATTGAGATAAATGCTTACATGTACTTATTCTGAGAAAGGAACCATATCAAGAGGGGAGGAATTAATTCAGTTTTCCAAACATTGCCAATTTCATAATTTCATTTGGTTTTAAAGGTCTGTTTCTTTCCACACAAGATCCATACAATTTAAAAAGAAAGACATATAATGTATAAGTCTATCAAATAGGAACAGACTGGTTTAAAAGCACTGAAAAGAACATATCTATACTAAGTTCTCTGAGATAAATGTCAAAGTCTTCAGGCATGAGTCCTGCTCTTTAAGAAAAAATCCACAACCCCTCATGTAAGGAAAAGCAAACCATTACATGACTTAGTATCACAAAACTGGCTGATATTTTTCTTTTCCTCAAACTTAATACTTGAACTAGGATAAAGTTGACCTTTGGTCAATGATCATATCTGAGAAATTTTAGCTGTGAAGGTGAAAGTTTGACAAAGTCATAAACAGCTGAAAAGGACAGAAAGGAAACATTTGAAAACCCTATAAATGTCACCATGTTCTCCATCTGGAATACCGTTGCTAGTACTTTTACAATGCAGTACAGACAGCAGACTAAGGTGATCAATGGAACAACAATATGTCTTAAAATCTGTCTTAAAAAAGAAGAAAAGTATCATGAAGATTAGAGATGAGATCATGGATCATCCAGAAGACCACCTACAAAAGAGTAAGACAAAGAAGAAAAGAAAGTCTGTTTTAGCCAGCTTCAGTTTCTTGCTGGACTGACCTTTGAACCACTAAGTCATCAGTTTCCAAACATGCAGCTTTACTGGCCAATTACTCAGCAGAACATGACATGATCAATGAGCTGAAAGTTTTCAGCTGGTTATATTGATCAAATATATAAACAAAACACAACTGTCAGCTGCTTTGAGTTTACTGCTGATGAAGTGATGTTTAAAACAATTAATGAATTAATGCTCAAACACAGCTGAAAAAAAACCCTTAGCTGATATAAAAGATCAAAAATGTTTACTACTCAATTAATTTGCCTTATAATTGATTTTTTTAATTGTTTGACTGGCAAAACAGAAGTGCGAGCTATAATTACCAGTTACCTATAATAGCTCTTTTTTTTTCTTCTATCTTGGATTTCTGTTAATTATTTCCAAAGTGAAGGAAGCAGAATCACTGGTGCTGCCAGACCCTTGTCAAATTATTGGTGCTAAAAAAATAAATATCAGAAAATGCAAATTATTACAAAATGTGAAGGTTGATTATTTTTGTAAAAAAACAGGCAGATGAGCAAATGCTATGAAATGCTGAGGCAGGGCTGGGGCACACAAAGGAGTTATGATAAACTAATGAGCTTCCAGGTGTCGGCTGAGCTTGGGTAGCTAGTAATATTTGCATTCGTAGCCTGCAGCAAATCTGAAACAAAGGGTGCTGAATAAATCTTCAGAGAAAGCACCCTCTGTTAGTAGGACCAGCCTCAAACAAGAGTCAAAGTTTGCAAAGGCACACCACTTTATGAAGAACAACTTACTTCACTCCTCCTTGACCTACTCTGAAAATAGGAACAATTTCAACTTTTAAAGGCAGTAATTTAATTTCCCTCTGACAGCAACAGAATGATCCAGGACTCAGTACTATCTTGCCTTTTCAGAAAAGTGTCTATAAAACAGGGGCTGCTTTCAAAAAAAAGAGACTTGGAGTCAAATTCATTATTGGTCTTCTGGAAAATGTAATTTATGTCTTGCTTAGCCAGGTAAGATGGGAGGCAATCTAGCTGTTAGAAAATCAGGAGCTGAATTAAAGAAAATGGAAGGGGAAAGAATTAAGCATGAAAAGAATACTATTTAAGGAAAGGGTGAAAACTGAGAGATTAATTTACTGTTACTTCAGTTTTATCTCTTGTAAGTACATTTTTTAATTCTTTAAATCAAGGTTCTTCTGCTCTATGTGTATTGCCATTATTCCCTGGAATTGAAAATGTCTGTGTTGTTCAGCAAGTGCATGTTAGAAATCTTGCGCTATTAAAAGATGGCGCCAATGTTAACTATTATACAAAGGATTAAATCTTAACTAAGTAGCATTAAAAAGTAACTCTATAAACCTTTAGGTTATTGGTACTTAAAGATTTTTTCAAAGAAAGGAAGACCAATATGAGGGATTAATAGTTAAGGTTATGCAAAATCCACTTAATCAGCATGGCTAATTTTAGCTTTGACTAAAGCTGCTGGCAACTATGTGTATTTTGCTTTGGGGCTTTACTTTTGAAGAGAGTGTTGAATACATTTTTGAGGTAAATTTATCTTTACTGGAATTCTACCTAATGCTCTTTAATTGCTGAAAAAGTGATTTTAATAGCATTTGCATTTAGGAGAGGAAGAATATCTTCAGCTGTGCATCTTTAAGACCCTAAAATAAGCATTTTATTTTCACATTTATATAATATACTGCTTGACTATAAAACTGGTGAATTTTATAAACAATACAGTCATAAACATGAGCATTGTTTATGAAAAAATAATCATTCTCCTGATAGTACATACTCTATTCAGAGAAGAGCCTAGGAAAATTGAAGCATACTCTGAAAATAAGAATACAGTGACTTGCCAAACCATCTGGGGCACAAATGCTGAGAATGAGGGTGTTTCACTGACAAATGCTACCTAAGCAAGGCAGAGGCACAGTGTCAGCTCAAGTAGCCCAGGCATTTTAAACCAGAAATGTAAACTTGCTAGTACTTACAGGACTTTTACCAGGCTCCAAAATCACAAAGGATTAGATCATTCAACATGAAGTGGATTAAATGTGGTTATGTTCTTAGCTTAAAACAAACTATATGAATACAAAGTCTATGTTTCCTGTCCTGCGAGAGTCAGATAAAATCTGACTTCATCTTAAACTGGTGGGGTAAGGTGTTGAGAAAGCAAGGGCTGGGTATTTGGTGAACTCAACTTCAAAAGGCTGTCAAAAATCTTGTGGAAGGAGCTATCCTTTATATTACAAAAAATGAAGAGCCGTGGTCATAATTCCATAGTGAATAATAAAGGGCTTAATCTAGTGGAAAGAGTGGGTGAACCTAGTAAAATTAGATTATTGGTTTACAGCTATGTGAAATTTGGGTAAGTGTACCTATGTTAACACACTGAAGTTATTCACACAAGGTAAAGTTATGTTAAGACATATGGCAAGATCCTAGTGTGCTAGCACAGAAAAATTTAATTTATCATAAATTGAAGTCTTTTTAGATACTTTCAATACTTTTTTTTTTCAGTGTCATTAATTATTAATTAATTGAAATTCATGCAGATTTGCTTCCCTACACCTGCTGTCATGACCTGAGAAGGTCATCCCACCTTTTCTCTTAGGATTTTCATGGTACTTTTTCAGTGGAACCTGTTTATCAGCTAGGATCATAAGGCATGATATACTGGAATAGATTCAGTGCATCCAACTGTGTGACTATTATGTGTGTGGCAATGATCAGCATTTTCAGAAGAAAGCACAGAAACTCCCAGGGAGCAAATGAACTTTCTCTCAGCCTACGCTAAGGGCTGGAGAAGGCTTAGGCACTTTGTACCAAAGTTGGCAATTGCATTAAATTCAGTCAGTTCGCTCTATCTAAAATTAGACAGTCAGTAAATGAACAAAAGGCACTTTGGGGAAACATAGAATCTCAACCTGTCAGGAGCGATGTTTTTCCTTCCAGTAGAAAATTTATTCTGTAATGAAGGTTGTGATTAGCTCTGTGTTCTTACAGAGATTGAGCTTCAGCTAACTAGTTGATGTGCCGTTAGCACTGTTACTTTGATGGCAATTGTGCAATTGACTAAAAACTTGCATAAATATTTGGGTGGCAAGCTTGTGCTGATATTGGTGCTGCCATGGCCACATCGCTATACGCATCTGTGTTGTAGCTTGCCTCTCCTACAGGCAGTATCTGCAAGGACTAGCATTATAGGGGGTGTTAGTGTTAGAGGGTTTTGGCATGTCTTGGATATGTGTCCCACAAGAAGCTGGATGTCCCCCCCCATGGCCATGTCAGCAAAGCCATCTTCCAGATTGCAAATGGCAATTAGATTGACTAGACTCAAGGAAACTGAGATAATACATATTGTACTATTTCCCTTGGCTAAATTCCATCCAGTAATACAATTCTGCCTTTAAAAATCTTCCTGCTCCTGCTGTCTAGTCTTACTCAGATATTGTCTTTGATTCTTGGTTTAGATAAATGCATGGTAGACCACCTCTTTGCTATACCTCAGAAGAAGCTGTACCTATTTGACTGGAAAAAATTGTTGGTAGAGATTTGTAGGAAGTAGGTATTTGAGAATGAATTATGCTAATAGTTTTGTTAGGAATTTTTGAAGTATTAACTTTTCTGTTTTTCATTGTAGACTGGCGACTGGAGAACAGTAACTATGCACAATAAGGAGCTGAGCCCTGAAATTTCTTGTACAGTTTTAATTCAAATTTCTTCACCTTCGGAGAATCACACAGAACCTTAAGCAACCTTATATTGTTGCACCTTTTTTTTTTTCCCCTGAAGGAATTCAGAAGGGGAATATGTATTTTTGCATCTTAACATTTGTTATCTTGTTTTGCATTCTTAATTACATTTATGTGACCTAATGCATTTCTGTGGGGTAGATCTGAAAACCACTTTAAAACTCTGAGAACTACTTACTGGTATGTGTATCTACATAGATATTTATACTACAGCTTCTTAATTAGTAAAGAAAAGAATTACCCTTCCATGTTTTCTAGGAAATATTTCTAAAAATGTATTTTAAGCTCTGATTAGATCTCCCTATATCAGAGGCTGTTACATTTTTTTTTAAGTGAAAGTATTGCTACTTATGAACACATTTGTTTAGGTATGCTATAACAAATGGTTTTAGTTTTAGAGTAGAAGTATCTATATCCATCATAACTCACAACATAGAATCATAAACTGTAGGCTATGCAAATCTCTGTACTCTTCAGTGTGCTGCTTTAAAATACCAGGGTCTGAAAAAAGGCTGACAACTACCTGGAATGTAAAAATTGGGATATTAGATAGGGTGTGCTATTCCCAGCAACTTTTGAAAGCGTGCCTGGCACATGCTTGCATCTGAAAAAAGAGAAAGTGGGCTTTTAAAAATGCCCTTATGGCCTGCTGAGGGTACGTTAAAAGATCTCATCTCTTCTATTTTCACACTGCATCAACTCCAGCCATGTGGGCCTCCAACAGCAGTAACTCCACTGTCATTCTTGTTTATTGTCTATTCCACCCATCATAAGCAACATTTCCCCTCTGTATATTCCCCTCTCTATTTTCTTCTCAGCAAGCAGTACTTGCAATCTAATATGTATTTGTATGCTGTTAAAGGTTGCTGCCATTCTTTTCTATGAAGTGAACATGTCTGAGTAGAAATTGAGATATAAGGGGGAAAAAACCCTAAATACATCAATTTAAATTATGTATTTTAATCTCTTAAAGTTATCCTAAGACAACATTGTGACTGCATTAGTACACACATTTGAGGTAGCATTCATATGCGGGAGACCAAAGTTCTCATCTTTGCATCTTTACAGGTGCTCCTTTTCCTGAAAAAACCCAGTGAAGTAATTTTCTACTATTTAAAATATAAGCTCATAACTTTTTAACCTCAATCTATCTAATGATATTGTATCCTTTCCCTTTTTAAAATTAACTATTCAAGTCGTGTGGTACTTGACTGAAATGAGAAGGATCACTGCTTATGAGTGCAAAGCCATTCCTGGGGAAGTCAGAAGCAATTTTGCACTTATTTTAACTTTAATGCAATCTGGATTACACTGAGGGTGTAGATATGACTGGCAAAATTTTTATTGACAGGGTTTTTATTTGTACCATATATATATTAATTATACTTTAAAATAAATACTACTGAGGTCTATGTGCAGACAAAATCAACTCTTTAACAACTAACAGTATTTTCTTTTTCTTGTATAAAACACTTTGTTCGTTGCATCTGCCTATTCTCTGTGCTCTGTTTTAGTGTTTCGTTCGAGTTTTTTTACAACTGATATCTCCTTTCACCATTATATTTTTATTCCAACTCTAAAATACATTTTTTTTTTGTTTTATTGTCAGATTTGATTAGCTCACCTGCTGTTCAGGTGTGTGATACCCTTCTTAACTTGGAAAGGTTGTCTCATAAGAATGTGCAGAACTAATTCAATAATCATCCTTTAAAACTTCTAAAAGTAAAAATGTTTCTTTCCTCCAACTGCAATGAAAAATCTTGACAATGATGAGAGAACTGATGTTCTTGCTACAGTTGCTGTCTGTAAGTTGTATAAAGAGCCTTTCATCGATATCTTGGGATCTCATACCTCTATCACCTACTGCATCCTAGCACATCAGTTTTTGGGACAAGAACCTGTTTTTGTATTCTTAAAAGCCAAAAAGTTCTCTTAGTTGCCAAAAAAACCATGGGTGACTTTTTCCCTCTTCACCAAAAATCAATTATTGCAAAACTAGCACTTGGCCATACCTGCCAACATTGTGACTGTTTGCTGTGCGGGGGAGGAAAAAAAACCCAAAAACAACAAAAACCACAACAACAACAACAACAAAAGCTTATATGAATCTTTATTAGCTTTTATAAAGAAAACAGAGCAAAAGATCCCCAAGACATGTAGTGCCAGGAGACATCTTTTTTTCACTCAGTCAAAACAAAAAAGCATAAACATTTAGTGAATCCTGTGATTTTAGATGAATGGACAGAAATACCAGTCAACAGAAGCAATGTTAATAAATAAATTTGAGATAATCCTGCAGCAACCAAAGCTCTATTTAGATATGCTTTGGAATATTTAATGTATCTAAATAAAGCAACTCAGCTGTGTAGCAGAAGACTGATGCTGATGTAAACTATTCTGGTGCTGGCATAGAACCAAAATGCCTGTCATTTTTGCCGGTCTGCTCAGTTTCTTTATTTAGGTACTGCTTACTTGAGATGCTACTTTATGGGGGGTTTTTTGGACTTAGGAAAAAAACATCTCTTCATGTCTAAATTGACCTGTGTAAGAAGCTTGATTGTGCAAAGTGGTTTTGACCTACTCCCACCTATCAGCTCAACTGGAAAAGTTTTTCAGTGTTTGATTTATTTACCTGTGTGTTCATTTGGTGCTGGTTCTCTTTAATCCAACTAAACTTCTTTTTGAGAAAGCCATGTGCAACCAGGATCAGTGTTTTACTAATATTAAGAAATTCTGTCTACCACTTTTGCTTTGTGCTTTCCTTCCTTCGTTGAATAAACCAATTAGTTTGGTTTCACTTGATTTATGCTTTTTACAAATGTGTTACCGATTTATCACTGCGTTTTCTTCAACCTGTTTACATACTGGTTGCTCTTGCTTTACTAATTGTTCTAGATATTTGTCAGATATTGAAGTTAAATTTAGTGGTTTATAATTCTTCTTCATTTTTCATCAATCCACACTAATTCTCTTCTTTTAAACTTCTTATATTTAAACTTCTTTAAATATAATTTTAGCCTCCTCTTGGTTTCCAGAGGCAAAGACACAGATGGATATTAAACTGAGCAGTAAGCAATAGCACAATTAATAAAATCTAGCTCAATTAACCAATGACTTAATGGGCAAAGGAGAAAACTCTGCTTAAAAAGGACTAGCGAGGTCCCTTCTACCCTTGGCTCACAAGATCATATCCTCTCTTAATTCCTGTGCTTTTTTTTTTTTTTTTAAATGTGTTTTTCTTCAGGGTGTGAGGGACAGTGAAATAAAATATTTCAGTTGTTTGCTAAATATTTTGAAATGTGAATCAGCTGAGATTAGAGCTCACTGCTTCAGCCAAACTACAGCAAGGACTACAACATCAGTGCTAAGGCTGTATAGCAAGGAAGAGATGGCAAGAGCCAAAAGTTATATAATCTTTACATGAGTGTCATGGTTTAACATCGTTCTCAGGCCCACAGAGCTGCTTGCCCTCTGCCCTGGTGGAAGATAGGGGAGAAAACTGGAAAGGTAAAAGAGAAAACTCATGGGTTGAGACAAAGTTTAATGGAAGAGCTGCTCACCCAAAAAAAGCAAGGAATTAATTCGCCATTTCCCATGGGCAGGCAGGTGTTTAGACTCCAAGAGAGCAGGGCACCATCAAACACTGGCTATCATTCCAAATGTGTCCTGCATCCTCCCTCTTCCCCAGCTGTATATGCTGAGCATGATGCCTCAGGATATGGAATATCCCTTGGGTCAGTTTGGGTCAGCTGTGCTGGCCGTGTGCCCTGCTGATTCCTTGGTCACCCCCAGCCTCTTCACTAATAGGGTGGAGTGAGAAGAACAGGCCTTGATGCTGTGTAAGGATAGCTCAGCAATTGCTAAAATATCCCTGCATTTTCAATACAGGTATATCTGGGCATGGTATCTGGATAGCACAAAGAAATGAAGGTAGATCTATAAATGAACAGACAGTTCAGTGGGCTCCTGACTTTCAACATGCAGTCACAGAAAAACAAAACAGTATTTGGAAATAATGGTAAATAGGAACAAAGAAGTTATATGGCATTGATGAGGATAGTTTTGGAATACTGTATATAGTTTTGGTAACTGCTTTTGGCAGTAGGGGAGGGTTGAGAAACTGGAGGGAGGGAAAAAGAGATCCACAGAAGGGAAGACCTTTGTATGACAGAGATGGTTTGTCTTTAAAAAGACTGTGAGGTGATCTGATTTCAGTGTATTGATACTATTCCTGTGCATTCGATAAAGAATGCTGAATAATGCCTTTATACTAGTTTTTTTAAAAAGCATAACTGATTTTCAAATTTAAATGTGAACAGGCACTGGAAATAGAGTACTAAAAGAAGAAATTAATTCTGTAGCTCTAGATGTTATCAGAAATATCTTTCTAGAAAGCTTGAATTGGTTACAATATATTGAGTTCAATATGAATTTATGATGGCTTCTTGTATGTTAGACTATATGACTGAAGAGTTTCTTCTGACATTAATATCAAGGATTCTTGACCCTTTCTTCAATGAAACATCTCTGATGTCTTACCCAAACACTTTGATGCCAATTATTGCTTATAGCAATGCAGTCTTCATCAAGGTCTACAGGCAGTGTTATTGCAGCATCTCACATTTGTTGCAGAAGACAAGGGATACAGTCACTTTTAGATCATCACTGTGAGGATCATGATTCATTTAAACAAGAAAAGTATTGCAAATTTTTCAATGTGACATCCATTCCTGAGAGTTGGTCGTTTTGCAAACTAAAAATATGCAAATGCCACTGACGAATTTCAACTCACTGGTTATAATGAACTGCTGACAGTCAATTCCTTCAGCCAATAGGAAGTGCTTTTCCTGCATAAACATGTGATATTTTATTATCATTATTATCTCCAGATAATGCTAATTACACTGGAAGAAAATGAGTGAGAATCTTTATTATTGCAGTTAGAAGAGAAGCTTGGCAGAATGTGATTCACAGGTATTCAGAGCACCTAGTAACTAGATTCTAAATGAAACAAACTCAGTCTTTAACACTAATTTTAATGGAAAAATATGAAACAAAGATCAGATCTGCTGGGAAAATAGGCAACCCTTTAAATTAATGTTCCCTGAGCCACAATTAATTTAGATTTAATAGGACAGTTAGTGTATGTTATATGAATACTGATTATTAAACACTTACCAAGGATTAAAAGTTATATAATAGATTCATAACAATGAAATTGATATGGACCTATTGCATCTCCATAATACTCTGCAAATATGTTTTAGTATGTAGCTGCTATTTGTTTAATATATAATAACTGTTTAATGAAGTCTAAATTAAATACTTGAATGGGAAGTTGCATGGGAAGTACAAATGACAATTTGAAATATGTTTACTATACTGTGTTATAATGATAAAATCACATAGTTTTGAAAAAAAAAAAAAAAAAAAAAAGCAAGCAATCTGTAGGGCCTGCTTGAACAAAATGTTTTCCCTGGATAGTTTCACTGGCAAAACTCCCATGGAAGTGCCTAGATGTCAGGATGATTAAGTACTCAAAGAGCAGGATCCAGAAATTTTGCTGATGTTGACATCAAAATCCAATGTTTTCTCCATTTCCTTCTGTCTTGGGAAAAAAAGCTTTAATGACGTATTAATTGCTATTTATTATTATGCTTCATATTGTTCCACTTTTTATACCTTGTGATTGTTTACCAGAACTATAAATAATCCTATGGATAAAATGTACTGGGAGAAAAGATCATGACAAGTCTCACTGCAGATTGTTTAGGCTGCAGTTTTATTTAGAAATTGAGGGTGCCACAGAGATCACTTCTTTAATGATACAGCTCTGCAACCAGTCAGGCAGCTATAACCTACTGCTGTGGCTCCACCTGCTGAAAGGTATGGGTTGGAGTTCTGAAGGACTGCCACAGCAAGGCAGGGCGCTTCTCCCGTCCACTGACTGCTTCTTGTGCATCTCTGTGCCAAGGTACGGCTGTGCCAGGTGTTTGTGTGCATGACACCTTGGGAACTGGACAGCAAGGATCACAAATCCCTGTTTCAAAGGCAGCATCTTACTCATTGTCATCAGTGTGCCCGTGACTCCTGCTCCATTGCTGCGGGTATGCCTATGAGTCCAGGGGAGCTTGTTCATCATCCTCCCTTTCTGCTTTTCTGACTGCTGCCCAGGCCTGGCTCAGCCCTGCAGGATATCATCTGAGCTACAGTCCTGTATCAGTGTGGGACTCAGGTGTCACTTGCCTCTGGCCAGTGTAGTCTTTTTTAATTTTTGTTATCACATTAGGCTTTTCCCTCCTGTTTTTCCATCTAAATTTTCTGCCTGAGTTTGAGATATTGTGCAGGGAAGAAAAAGAGAATCTCTTGCTTCAGGCAACATTATACAGCAAATAAATTTGGGACTTTTCTAGAGTTAATGTTCTGTAAAATCTAAGGTGAAAAGATTTGGGAATGAAGGAAATACTTCAAACTATTCCTCTTAAGGAAGCTTAACTTTTGAACTTTTGAATTTGAATTGCTTAAGCATCAAAAAGCTTTTCTTTCATATGGATTGTTCCCCCAACAGTGCAAATCCCCATCTAGCTACTACCAGACATAACCACCACCACCACCACCTCAGAATCCCATCACCTTCTTTTAAGCCATAAGCACTGCTATGTTAGTAACAAAGTAGTCCAGGTTTAGTTTTCCATTATAATATTTCTCCACAATTCTGAGTGTTGGAAACACACCTACATTATAACATCTATCCAAGTATATAACCAAGCATGACAAGGAGTAGAAGAAAAACTATTTTTGTTCCATTTTTATTAGTAGACTATTGCTTAGAAACCTGTAAGTACATTAATGCTGAGTAATGTGTCTAACAGATAACAATATTTTCAAAAGGGGCCAAAATGACAGTAATATATTTTAGAAAATTTTCAATGCTAGATTGTATGAAACTATATTTATCTCTTCCCTTCCATGCAAATATCTCTTCCCTTCCATGCAAATATATCTTTATATAGCTTTATGTTTATTTTTTGTGAGAAATCATGTAAGATACATAGAAAGTCAAAATGCTTCAAAATTATATGAAACAATTATTTGAGGGCTAAATACACAAAAAGCAGTAATGGAATTTGTATGTTAAAAAGAAACCTTATACAATATATTTTATATATTTTTGAGCTGTTCATATTGCTTTTTAAAATGTAGTGATGGAACTGAATTTCAAAGCCATTGCTCCATCTACAAGGAGCTTTTTATAGGCTAAAACAGCAGAAGAGGAGTGAGATCCCTGTATGAGTCTGCTGAATCCATGCAGAATGGTCTTTTCCCTTCAGTCAAGGCAAAGAAAATAAAGCATGCAAATATTCAAGGACTGACTGTCTTTTAAACAGAAGTGAATCTGGTGGTATTTCAAGTTCTAATACAGAAAATTTCAGTGCTCATTCTAGCTTAATTTGGGATTTATTGATAACCAGACCCAGAGATTTCTAAAAAAACAGCTCGGAGAGCACTCTCCTTTTAAGCATTTATAAAGTTTTCCATAACAAGTATACAAACTAAGTCAATGAATGTTTGGTATTCTGCCAAGTATTTATAAATGTGTCTGCTTAAAGAGCAACCAGGTAAAGGGAAATAATGTTTTTCCTCAGACTCCCAACGGAGGCTAAAAACTCCATTTTCCCCATTATACTACTAAAGCTGAAGGTCTCTGACCCTTGACTGCTGCAAACTGCAGAGAGGGGCTTGCAGAGAATATCTGTCTGAGAACAAATGGAGAATGTTCAGCATGAAAAACATTATCCAAGCATCTGGGAATACCTGTGCATTTCACACAGCAGAGCTTGGGGTAGCTCAGTGAACTGGCTGACAGAGGCAGGGGTGAGTGCTACAACCTGCAGCTGTGTAAAAAGTAGTTGTACAAAGGTGACTCTGTGCCAGCTTAGATTTAGTGATTACCAACAGCAAGCCAGCATGTGTCAGCAGTTATCATCACCTCCCTGTACTTGGAATATCAAATAACCACAGTATTGCAGACATAGCTGAGGGCAACCAAATGCTTCCTCTTTCCTGATAATTGCTGTAGCAAATAAAATGTAACTGATGATGTCCCAATCCATGAAATGTGGTTGGGAAAAAAACTCTGTGCCAGTGAGAAAAAAGCCACATAATATATGAAGGTAGAAGTTTTCCTGGGAGTCCCCTTGAGAGAAGAATTAGGGACCAACTCATTCAGTGAAGGTGATGAAAGCCCAGGCAAATGTGCAGGGATGTAAAACAACAGATGATAAAAGAACAGAACAGGAGAAGCAAAGAAAAAAAATCAGAATGAAAGACAGACCTAATGTAAAAGTTCCTATTTATGTCCCTGACCTGAGGACAAGTGAAGAATTTGAAATGCTGCCAAAGCTACCTTTATTTATACATAAACACCAAGCAGAATTTAGTTGCCTTGCCCTCTCTCCCATACCCTTCTTCTTATAGATACTGGATACAAAAAGTTACTAATTAGTAAATTAGAAAGAAAGGAGGAAAAATTGTCAATTTCTGTGGTTCCCCTTGCCTTCATAAAAATTGCCATTAGTACATTCAATTTTGAAAAGTAATTTAAACTGAATGTACTAGCCGCAAACTTTAGGAAGGAAAGGGAAACCACAGAAGTGGACAAAATAGGCTTGTTGGCGATCTGGAAGCAAAGTGCATTCAAAAAAGTTCAATTTATGGGTTCACTGCAAAAAAAGCATCACCAGCACCAACAACATTACCGACACTGGTGGAGAATGAGAGGATTGAGGGAAACAAAGTTTAGAGATTTTTCAGTGCAGAAAAAGAAGCAAGAATTGCAGAAAAAAGGGATATTTTAAAGCAGCTGCTACCCCAGCTATAGCCAGTAAGCTTTGGGAACAACTTACTTTTTTTTGGTATCTATATCAGCTATTATATAAAAAAAGGTATTTCCTCCCCCTAGAAGCCTTGTCTTTCTTGAAGTTACATAGGATGGCTTACTTTGCTGTCCAGGTGGGACGTTTCACTCTCTTCCCTTGTGCCTGCCCCCCCTCTTCAGCATCCTCATTCTTTTAACTCTTTCCTGCCTTGACTCAACTCAATAACCTGGCAGAAAATAAAACACAAAAAAACTTTGCTGTTGAGTTTCATTCATTTATTGAACAATCCGGTAATTATAGCAGGCGGAGCAAGGGCATATATCCTAAAGGTAAAGCAGCTGTTGGAAAGGTAGAAGTAACAGGACTTTCTGATTTTTGAAGCACTTACACTATGTAGCTTTATTCTTATATCCTTCCACTATTACAGCTACAATAGAAGTAGTGATCGAATAAACTCGAAGTAGATATACTGCAGTTCAAAAAAAAACCCAAACCCGGACATGAAATTTGATAAGTAGCTCCTGTGGGACATATGTTTTGGATTAAGGGCTTTCCTGTGTCAATGTAAGAAAATACATTTTCAAATATTTGGCACAGAATGGAAGTTGCAGTAATTTGCATGAAAAAGGAAAGATGAAGGGACAAGCACAAGCCTTCAAGAAGAGATTTGTGCTTGAGGCCTTCAAGCTTTTTTGAAAATAGGTGATGAACAGTGGAATTAGATTCACTGCAGAAGCAGTAAAACTAAGAAGAAAAATCAACAGAGAGCAAAACTTGTGGGTTTCCATAGCAGCAGTTTAAACAGAGGCATGATTTAAAATTGTCTTTTGGCAACTGACATCCGTAGTTAGATATCTCCGTAGAAGTGGTTTCAGCAGAGATGAAAGAACAGAGCAAATAGTTCAGAAACATCAAGGGCAAGTAACACAAAAATCTGTACCTTAGAAAGAAATGAAGTGGACATGACATTAAGATGAAAAGCAGTAACAAGAAATTTGTCTCTCCAGGACTTAAGGAAAATGGAAAATTACAATGAGCTGTGATCACTGACAGAAGCAACAGTTCACCATTTCCATCATCATCATCATCGTCTTTAGATTAGTGACCACGTGGATCATCTCACTGATACAACTGATCAAAACTTGCATTACCACAAGCAGGTGACAGAGGTTGAAAAGCAAGTAGCTTGAGAAAAACACGAGGGTATTTTTTCAGTAGCACTGAAGTGAAATCTTGATTTGTTATGCTGAAACTTTGGTGATGCCAAACCAAAATTCTGGCTGGATCAATAGTCTAAATGGACCTATGCTGCCCCACGGCCAGAAGAGGCAGTTTTATGCCCTATCCCCGTGCTGATCCATCACCCAGCAGAAACTATTTATGTGGATATACAGAGAACTGGGTCATGTTATTGATGTAGGTAAAGGTACTAGGAAGGAGGTAGCAAAATAACTAGAACTGTTTAACCCAGCACTACTTTGAGGGAAAATGTATTTTGGGCCATGGTTTGAGATGGCTATTCCAGATTTACAACTCCTAGTGCCAGATCAAAAATTAAAACCTTCTATGATACAAAGCACTTATCCAACGAAAAGTAATGGTGCAGCTTTAATTTGTTTAAAACAGAGCCCAAAATGGAGTAATTACTGTACATTGGGTAATTTTATGCTAATTAGAACCTCTCTTCTCTTACAGTTTGTGTAACTGCAGCATAAGAGCAAAAAGGCATTGTCAACATTGCATTTTGTGTCTGACCTAATTTAGTTCAAGTGTAACAGTGGCCTTGCATCTCACCCAGATCAGGTTGATCCTGTTGAGTGACTCAGTGGCACACAAACATCATATTAAAGTTTAGGGACCAGTGTCTCCTTCGTACTCTGATCAACAATTTCAGTACTTAGAACATGTTTCATCTTCATTGTAAGAGGACACAGGGCCCAGGAGTAAAAGGTGATCGTAAAGATTTTACTGTAATCTTGTTCCTTTTGCTCCAATCCACAATTCCAATGGTTTGCCAGTATCTTTTGTTAGGTTACATTTGGAACAGAGACACAGTCTGAGTGTTCAGCATTATTCATGCTGGACATCTTAGGTTAGAGATTTGGTAAGACTCCTTTTGGCACCTCTTACTGTCAATATCTAAAATGGCATTTCTTTGGTAGTTTGCAGGCTGCCATTTGCCAATTCTCTTCTCAAACGATGGGTACTGTGAGCTCTTGGTTAGTTACCAGAACTGGCTTTGGGTTCTGCAAAATCTGTCTTAAATTTTTTAAAGTAGGTCCTGCCACTTCTTGTAATTTGATTTAAAGTTACCTAACAGTTATTTTATTGTCCTCACACCTACCAGAGGCAAAGAACATATTGAGAATTTCAGCTGTCATTGGCAAAGAAGTGTTTGTGCCTGGCCGTCCTGGCTGCAGAGAAATGTGAGAACATGACCTAATTACACTCTGAAAAGTAGTTTCAAGTGTGCCACGAAAACACACATTGTAGATCAGGGTGTGCGTGTGTGTTTATAGTTGAATGACATTCAAGTAACTTCTGGCTACCAAGTGGTAATAACTGGTTAGCTCATTTTACGGGGACAACTTGAAGAAAAATGTTTTATAAGTACTTCTTACTTAGCGTTATGTATTTTGAAGCCGTTCAGCACCTACACAGGGGATTATCTTCCCTCCATGAATTAACAACAGCAACAGTCCCCCTTGCGAGACTAAGGAACTTGGAGCAGGAGGGCAAGAGCCAAGCCATGGAAGCAGAGGAGAGCGAAACCAGAGCGCTTTGTCGAGGAGGACAGCGTTCACGGAAAGGCACGGCGCAGCGGCACCAGAGAGCCCCCATGCTCCGGCCATGAGGGCACCGCCGGCGCAGCGCCCCCCCCCGGCCCGGCTCCCC
>VWZN01009494.1:39703-53544 GCA_013396955.1 Regulus satrapa
GGCGGCGCGGCGCTGCCTCCGGGCTGTAAGTACGACGGGCGTCCCAAGAGTGCCGGCAAGGCGGCGGCCGGCGGCCCGGCGGAGGTGAAGGGAGTTTGTAGCAACCTGGAGCTCGCTCGGGTCCTGCCTGCCGAGGCGCTGCCCAACCGCACGGTCACCCTGTGAGTACCGTCCCCGCGTGGGGGGTGGGCAGCCTCGGCGCGACGTGGACGAGGCGGAGGGGCAGTGGGAGCGCCGGTCGGAGGTGAAAGGAGGCGGGGGGGGGTGAGAGTATAGGTGATTCCCCTCTACTGCTGGAGAAAGCCCCGGGAGCGGATGCACTTTTCATGTTTTCCGGTAGTTTCCCACGATGTTGTTTAGAAGGGGGCGAGGTGTCCCGTAACTCACCGGTGGGGAGGCACCGTCCTGCGCCTCCGCTCACCCCGTGGAGCAGCATCCCCAGCTCTCCCTCCTTCATCCCTCAGTAGGCGGGCTGGTTTTGTGAGGAGGCAATCCCTGCTGATCCGTTTGAATAACACATTTCAAACAGGGTGTGCAACTTAATCCGAAGTAAAAAATATGTTGCCACTTCGAAGTAAATCTTTTGCCACTTACTTAGACATAAGCGTGGGCATGTAAAGAGAAACTTTGCAAGTTGTTTTCCTTCCTGAGACATTACCGGATCACT
This sequence comes from Regulus satrapa, assembly GCA_013396955.1. Classification (NCBI taxonomy): domain Eukaryota; kingdom Metazoa; phylum Chordata; class Aves; order Passeriformes; family Regulidae; genus Regulus; species Regulus satrapa. The sequence goes on from VWZN01009494.1 coordinate 40,371, forward strand.
CTAGCAAAGAAGTTCATGTAATGGTTTGGATTGATTGGAAGGGAGATCTCAAGATCAGCTGGTCCAATCCCTCTGGCATGGGCAAGATCGCTCTGCGTTGGATCTTATCAGTCGGTGGTCCCAAAAGTGGAGCCCCTGCCCTTTCTTTAGAGAGGCTTATTGTGCCTGTGCTATCATCGAAGACTCAAGTGCAACCAAGTAGTGTGCCAAAAAGTCAATGAAAAGGAACTGAAATAGAGGGTCTAGCTTAAGATATTTATCTACTTAAGTGGAAATCACAGGTCTGAAAGCTCTACCAGTAATCTGACATTTAAAAAGTACAGAACGTGCTGTCATGAGAACAGCAGTCTGCTGCTTTTGTCAACACTTACAGCACTGGAACCTTCCTACCAAGGAAGGGTGTTCTTCCAGAAGTCTTAGTGAGGTGTGAACCCAGCAGATTCGTGGACCTGGACATGTGAGAAAAGGGAAAGAAAAAAATGGGAGCTGAATAAGGCTAAAGTAGTTTTTCTTGCTTGAAGTCTTGGAAGGGTTCAGACAATATTTTTAAATTACTTGTGAGAAATTCTTATAGATGTTCCTATGTGAAGCTTCTGAAGTAGAAAACAAGGCAAAAAGTAGAAGTGACTGTAGTTTGATCAACAATTCTCTTTTAATCTTTGTTAGCCTCAAGTGCTTTACAGTTGATTAAATATGATTAAAAATGATTATGGTATTGCCCATAAAATTTTTGATATAAGTAGATGTTAGTATGGTTGATACGCTGAAGTTCACTGTGGGGTTCTTTTGGTTCAAAAAACTTGAATCACAGATGTGATTGCTGTGAAAGAAAAGCAGATACCAGGCACAGCAGCCTTGCTGTGAGTGGATCTTTGTTCATCATTGCAGTGACAGAAGAATTTGGAAGAATGGTTCATCTTTCATCTTGATTTTTATACTCCTTGGATATCTAGAGCATATCTACATACACTAATTAGTAGCTCTCAATTAACCATCTTTGAAGTTCATAACAACTTCTGAAACATTAATTTTTCTAGTTTGAACTTTTTAGTAGACGTAGTAAGAAACAATGCTATTTTTTAATTGTTATTTCTAGGAAATACCATAACTGTGTTGAAACAAATTAATGAACATACACTTCAAAATTTTGCCTAAATATAAGGCAAGGATTATTAAAGCAATAATAATCTCCTCTTCCAATAATAACCTCCTTCTTCCAAGAGAGTAGACCCTAACTGTTGTGTTCAGGTTCAGAATTTTACAGTTTGTTGACTCTTGATTGAAAATGGCTTTTCATTCTCTCAGAGGTTTTGTTTTGTTGTGGGTTTTTTTGCATTGTTATTACCAAATCCATGCATTATTATTACCGAATCCATGCTAACCTAGATAGAAAGTGTTGGTGATGTGTGGAGTGTGTCGCCAAATGCCACTTCACTGACATGTTGATTAGTAGTGCCTGGATTAATTGTTACCTAATCTTTTGCCAAAAGTTGTATTTTTTCCCCAAGCTGATATGTAAAATTGCAGCACTTGGTGATTAGTTGTCTGATTAGAGTCGAAGTGCCCTTAGTTCTCTTGAATCTTGATTCTTGTGGGATTCATCTATTAAGATAAATACTACTTCTGTTAGATCTGCTTGGATTATTGGATCACTGTAGAGATATGTAGCTGAAAATAGTTCACTGTGGTGTACATCAGCTACATTTTAATTCATTAATTTTCTTTTTTGTTGACTTTATTTTGCTTAAATCACTTTTAAATATATAACTTCTTGTTTTTTGAATGAGTTAGGAATGAGGCAAATTAAGTGATTATATGCATTTTGGAAATACTGATTTCTTTCTTATCCCTGGTCAGGCTCCTAGATTTTCAGCAGATTAGCTACTGTGCCTTTAGCATTTACCATTTCTTTTTTTCCCAGTGAAATACTTTTGAGGACAGTAGTCTAGGAAAAGAGAGAAAATAAGAGAAATAGTGGAGATTAGGATAAGCATGTAGCATCTGAGGATGCTGGCCAGGTTCCTTCATTCTTGCACACCATTGTAGCTAGTGGTTAATGATAATACAAGTTGGGCAAGGTCACTTATGAAATTTACGAAATGCCTTGGGCTGTGTTTGCCACAAAATGTGTTATTGTCCCAGTAATGTAGGTCAGTATGATGAGAATCTTCAGTTACCATTCAGAAAAAAAAAAAAAAAAAAAAAATTCAACTAATATGAGATAAAGTAAGCTTGTTTTGTGACTAAGGAGGAAAAGCAGACATGGTTTTTACATGATTGAGGAAGAAAAGCAGACACAGGAAGAGGAGTATTAAAGTATGGAGATGTGTTTATGGGAGAGTAAGCAATAGGTAGGATTTCTGGCAGTACTGTAAATTGGTTTCCCTTTATGATCCAGGTAGAAGTAGCTGTTGCTTTGTGGGGCACCTAGGTCAAATTCCAAGGTGAAATCAAGTTGATTTATAGCTAAGGAAGAGACTTTTTTCCCAGCATTATATAATAACAACTGATTTGGATGCAAATGAAGGGTGTAGCTACATGAACACCATCCATGGCTTTGACTTTGTAGATTAAGCAGACAGATGCTTCTGTTTTGAAGATACCAGAACAGGAATGTCACTGTGGTTTGTCTGCCATGCTCTTTATTTCAGTAGATATTGAAGCCATTGCCATGTTGCTCGATTGAGTGAGAGTGCACTGTACTCTTGTAATAGAAGCCTGAGATAAAGTATCTGTTGCTGTTGTATTTCTTGGTGCAGACTCAAATGATGGTGGTGGATACTTGTTTGAGCGCGTTGCCTGTTAGCCATTACTCTGTTTTTTGGAAGAGAACGTCTAAGTTCACTGAAGACAAGCCCATGAAGTTTATTATTTGTTGAGAATATTATTTTCCTGTTACATATGTTAGAACAGGAGTCTAAATAAACAAAGGAAAAGCTTATGTACTCGGTAAAGAATTGCATTTCTTACTCAGGAGGTTTACTGCTTTGCAAACAACTTTGCTTAAGCACATATCCTCATAGGAGCATAGTAGTATCAGTGTTTGCACTTAAAAATGTGTTAGGGTTTACAAGCCAGAGCATTTGCCTGAGTTAGTGTTCAGAGCTTTTCAAAGGTATGTTTAACTGGATTGCTCTTAGGAAACAGCTTAAAATGTCAGTTTTCATCCAGCTCCTAAATAAAGTCACATCAGACTACATCCATTTAAAAACCTCATACCCATGCTTACTTGGCCTTCCCAATAGCTGTGAATTTTTTCCATTTGTGAGACAAATAATAAATTTCAAAAGTTTCAAAGCAAAATGTCACTGATATTGCTAGAAGCCACTTGTGTTACCATGTGTGATTACACTGTAATTATCTGAATGTGTAATGTAAATGTCCTCTGTGGAAGTTTGCCTCTTTTAAAGAGCATTTCTATTTGTTAACTTGATGGTACTCTTGATAGCTGTTGGTTTGGGTTGTTTTTTTTGTTGGAATAGTCAATTTTAGACTGTTAAAGTGCTCAGAACCTACAATTTGGGCAGTGATAATGATTTTGAAGGTACGAGGTGCTAATAATCCCCATTAAAACTTAAAACTTTTCTTGGCCAGTGTACACACAGGCTATGCAAAATGCATCTTATTTGTGAACACAAGGCAGTACAGAGATAGGACCTGAGAACTGTGGCCACAATGCAATAATTCACAAGTACATGCCTTTATATCAGTGTCATCTGACTCCTAAAAGTCATTAGTGTGTCATTTACTGATAGACTTGTGTTCTGTACTTGTGTTGAATTTTGTGTCTTTACTTTGTTGAGAAGATAACCAGTTTCATGTTTTTCTGTGTGTACTGTTCCAACATGGATTCATTGCCGTGGGCTTGTTACGGGGTATTGAGTATGTGCAGTATTCTCTATTGTGTCCACTTTTGTATATATTTGAGTATAGCAAGAAAATTCTGACATCGCAATATGAACAGTGTTTTCTTCAAAATTGCAATATTTAGTTCTCTCTGAAAAATTATTCTGCTTTGGGAGACATCATGTTACATGGTTTTTATGTGTCCACTGGGATACACTGTCAACGTTGAATAGTGTTTTCCTATTTCATGAAGTGCTGCAGTAATGACTTTAACATACATGGTGGTTTTGTAACTGGCAATAGTCTTCATGCAATCTTGTTTTCAATTATTGTATTGATTCATACTTCTTTTTAATAAAAAGAAAAAAATTGCTCTTCTGTATAAGAATTTTTAAATTATTTTATGTTCCTTCCACAATGAGATTACTGTACTTTTGATTAGATGCATGAGATAATTAGAAATATGGCTTGTGTACCATAGATACAACTGTAACGGTAGTTACAAGCCTGGGGCTCAGGTTTTGCATCAGAGCTATCTATTGGTTGCTGCTGAGTTGAAATGAGGAAGGACAGAGCTAAGTGCTGCAAAATTCTGGAGAGCAAATTTAAGTCTTTGTAGTGGAACTTTTTTTTCCTTTTTTTTTCTTTTTTTCTTTTTTTTAATTCTCTCAGAGCTACTGTATTAATGTAAAATTGCCCAATACCGTTGTTCCTAAGAAGATACCCATAAAAGCAATGCTCTTTATGTGTTCATTAGCCCTTCAATTTGCCCTAAAGTGGCTGTTAAATGTTGAATGTGTTATGCTGTTTCCAGCTTCAGGAAGACAGATTTTAATCTCCACAATTAATACTTACTAATTTTATGTTGTCTTTTATTGATCAGTAGTATTCCTGGGTTTGCTTCAGAACTGCAAAATACTAAATTTTTTATTTTTATTTAATGCCGAAAGTAAAAGAATCAAACTAGAATTTGTGCTGCAGTGCTGAAGAACAAATAACTTATGTCTCACTGCTTGCAGTTTGCTCATGTTTCAGAGGTTATTTTTGTAATTTAAAACAACTATGGAGCTGCAAGTTTAGGTTTTTCAGCATGTAATGGTTCCCATATGTACTTTGCATGGGCCAGATATGTTACAGGTTCATGGATTTGTCATTACTGCCTTGTATAGTCTATCTTCACCATTAGAGCCTATAATTTTTGAATCTACTACTAGTTAATCCATTAAGATTAAAAACAGTTAAGCATTTCTTTTTATCAGTAATAATGATAAACTGTTTAACTTAAGAACATCATGTAAAGTACACTTTTGTGATAAATAGAAATAATGAATTTTTAATTTATTAAAAATATATATTCTATTAAATGTCTCTAGTCTTCACATAGTAAATAGCTGAGAATTTTATTTTCACCTTTTATTCACTGTTCGGGTGTTCAGCAGTGAAAACTGCAGTGTCTTGTTGCTCCACAGCGGTAGAGCTCATATCCCATATTAATTCCTGTTGGTGTGGGTGGCTGTGTTGTGGCTCCTCCTTGTGCGCTGCCGCAGGGCATGTCCAGAGGCGCAGTACGGGGCACACAGCGCTGCCCGGCAGGGCTCAGGCTGCCCTGGAGCCAGTCACATAACAGCAGTGCGCTGCTTTTAGGTCCCCAGGGACCAGACCGCCTACTTTGGTTGTGTGTGTGTGATCCACGCGGCTCAGCCAGTTTTGGCTGTCGCTTCTGGAGTAGGAACTTGGCTTTTTGGTAAGACAGACCAAGAGCTTTTCGGGGGATGGGGGGAGAGAAACCTAAGCATAATGAATGCAGACTGATTAAAGACATTTAAAAACAGGCAGTTTAATGTCCTAGTTCTGTCTGCACTGGACAGTGTATTCTAGGTTTCATCCAGACTCCAGGTGGCTGAGGGCTGTGCTGACTTCAGGTGTTTTGTCTAAGCGTGCCATCCATGTCCTCCCCTACAATCTAGGAAAAAAGGTGCTTCGAGGTTAGGGTCTAAATACAAAGTGAATAAACACGGGAAGATGGCATTGAGAGGCAGAAGCTGTTGCTGGGAGCTGGGATGAAAGTGTGGGTTTCTTTGAATGGATATGTCAGTTACAGAGATGGGAAACCAGGACATTCAAGAGGGAATGAGGGCAGAGCAAATAAGGTGCTGAAGGCTGAGTGTAAACTGGCTTGATGTGAGATCAGAAAGATTCTTGGAAATTCAGCAATTGCCCCCAAAATCACTACAGACAGGACTGACATCTCAATGCCAGTAAGAAAAGATGGGTCATGTAAGGAATGGTAGTGGTATAACATGGTCCAGGAAAGTTCTGGTGCTGTCCACACGATGTGCTGTTTCCACCTGAGCTATTTCTGTCAGATACCAAAATGCCTTATTAGCTTGCCCATGTTTTACCTTGAAACTCAGTATCAGGCAGAGTTTTTGAAAGTTAGGCTTCCGTTTCTAGAAGTGTCCTGTCAGACATTCAGGACAACTTACTCCAATACTTGAACTGCTGTTTTGGGATACCAGCCTCTGGTGTTAACAGAAATTTAAAGCAATTCTCAAATGTGTGTGCTGATGGGCTCATTGATATTTCTATGGGTTGCAGCGACCTCGCTTACAGCTGTGTGCTGGAGATATCCTTCGGTCCTGTCTTCCAGCTTCTGACACAGGGATGATGAGATGCTAGGGCTGAGGAGGGATCTCACTCTGTGAATGGGGAATGTTGCATCAGCATCCAGCTGTAAAACTGTAGCCTGAACTGGAGCTGGTGTGTTCATTCCTTCACCTCCCAGTCTGTCGCTGTGTGGATGTTTGTGGGTTTTCCCCCTCGCTTCCCTGGCTGCATTATTAACATTTGTCTGGCTCCCTGCCTAGTCAGTTCAGGGAGCTAAGCTATCCAAAAACTGTTTACTTCTGTAGGATTAGGATATAAATTTCTGTAAATGTATCTTTGTGTGCCAGCAGTTGACAGGAAGTGCTTGTTAACGTGTCTAGACAAAGCACTTTCTAGAGAGCAGGTAGACCTGATAGGAATTTTGAATACATATGAGACTGGGAGTGACAGTCCGTGCTCTAATTAGTACTACTCTGATATGACACAGAGAATTTATTAACTTATTGGCCGTAGCAGCTAAAGTTGGTGGCTGGCAAGGCATCCATGTGCAGTGTTTTGTGTGAAGCAATTTACTTTCTTGCATGTATGTATGGAGTTTTGGGGTCAGGTGAGCTTGCACTGAACTGCAAATCAGCAGGAATCCTAACAAGTATACAGCTGGTGGCTAAGTGGGAAAATCAGGAGGGAGCAAAAGGTAGTAAAACCAGACAGTTTTTACAGAAAAAGTTGATCGTGATATCTTAAAATAATGCTTGTGCTACAGATATAACTATGAGGGAGAGAACTTGGAGGAAGCTTCCTAGAATGAAGTGGTCAGAAGGGTTAGACTTTCAGTGCTTTTTATTTGCTTTAGAAATGGCAACACGGAGTTAGTGTTAGAAGAAATCGGGTGTGGCTGTGTCCTCTGAATTTTCTCTTTGCTGGACTTTTGAAACTGGCGTAAGTACAAGAAAGAAAGAAAGAAATCTGGTTGGAAATAATGTAATTACACAATAATTTCTTTTGAAATTAATATGATTTTCAGTAACACTGCTACTCATTCTTGCATTCTGTTTTGCCCCTTAGTTCTGTCCTTTTCTAAGGTGATTTTTATTTGGTACTTTTACAAAGAAAACTTGCTGTTTTGCTCCAGTGATTGGCACTGTATTTCACTAGAAATAATTTCTGTGCTCAAGAACAGGTTGTTTTTAATGAAAAGCAATAAATAAAGCATGTTACAGCATACTGAATATCAAGAAAAAAATTCTTTAATGGTGCTGCATAGTGAGCATCACTGCTTGAGTGATCCAGAGATTGTGTAGGAAAAATAAAGGTTCCTCATTAGATTATATAAATTTAGCACATTACAAGTTAAAAAATGAAGCAGTATAAATAGACACAATTTTAATTCTGTAATTTCATTACTTTTGAGAGGTTTGGTTTACAATTTTAATATTGTTTAATATGCATAATAATGAAATGTTGCAGGAATCTTTTATCTGTTGTAAACTTCTATTTTGCTAATGTTTCATTGCTAAGCGTCCTTAATTATAATTTTTTTGTCGAACTGGAAAATACTGTGTTCTGTTATTAGAATTTTGGAATTATTTATAATTCTTCCTCTGTATAAAGCTTCTGGAGTATTCATTTCAGAGTTATTTTTAAGCAAGTAATGTTGGCATTCTGTTCAATTTAGGTTTCTTTCCCTTTGACACCAGTAGCTCACTAGAAGGCAAAATACTTACTGTTGAAAAATACTGGATTTTTATCTTTGTTATATCACAGTTTCTACAGATAAACTTTGAGAAATGCGTTTCTTTTTCCGTTTTCACAACTTTGAGCAGAAAGCATTTTTCTTGGTTGTTTGCAGATTGTTATTTTAATTTTACTTTTGCTGGTGGCCATTCTTTGAAGTTCTTAGAGGATGCAGTCACCATGAATTGATCTGATTTATTACTTATTTCCTGGCTCTCCATCTGAGTCTTTTAAATTGTGTTTTGGAAGTTACTTCAGCACTCAGCTAACAGTTACATTGTCGCCCAGGCTTCTTGGAGGCCGTTTTGACTGTTCTGTAATAGTGTTAATGGGTGTGCATGTGTTTTAGTGATAGCCTCTGGATTAGGATTAATTTGTGATGTTAGGAGATGCATTCTGAATTACTGTCTTGTTGACTGCTGTCTTGGCGATAATTGTTTTATAGCTAACAAACCAAAATTGTTTTGCAGAACAAAACTTTTTCTTCTTTCTGCTTATTACCTCATTCTAATGATAAAAATGGATCCAGCTAGGATTTATATTTTTTTTCCTCTCTCTATGAGAATTAAAAGTTAGTATGTCATCTTTAGTATCTATTTCTAAAATTCCTCATAGACAGAATTTGGGTTTGACTGCATTTATGTTTTGCATGTTGGGCCTCTACTGCTAAAGATCTTGCCAATAAGTTAAAGAGTTGTGGTTGAGTTTCTTTGCAGCTTTGCCAAAGTTGTCTGCCAGTTTATGGAGCAAAATGGAAAATGGGCTTTCTGATCCGAGCTATATTCAACAAAGAAACATTTCTGCAATGTTCTTGGAGTAGGTGAAAAGCTGGAGAGAGTTGGGGGAGGTTTGAGGGGGTTGGTTTATTTTTCTGATGTACCTTGTTACAGATCGCCTCTTGGTCTCTACAGCTCTTCTGCTCAGAAGAAGAGGGAAGTGCTTTCTTTTGAGGTGACTTAAAGATGTTCATAATTCTTTCTAGAACCTACTTTTCAGCTGCTTGTTCTTCCAGTTTGTGGGGGTTTTTTCTGTTTGGCTCCCGTGGCCATGTTTTTTTAACACAGGAGCCATCATTGCCTGTGTTAATTCCACATTTTATTTTTTGATATATAAGTGTTGGACAAGCAAAATGCATTTGTTCCAGTCAGGAACTTGTTTATTATTTAAAAGAAAATAAAAATCTCATATGGAGTTCATAGGAGATATGGAACAACAGTGACATTGGACTGTGGAACCTCTTCATGAAATTTCAGTGACATCATTTATGTTTCAAAGTCATTTGTTAAAGGGTTGAATAAAATAGGGATGAGTGCAACTCTCATCTCAATGGTAGCTCTACTGTATTCCCTTTAGACTTCTTAATGATGGAAAAGTTAGCATGTTTACAGAATTACTTGCCTCTTTGGAAAAATTATAGTCTTAAACTAGTAACTTAGAATTATTATTGATCACAAATAATGTCCTCTGCCTAAGTGGTACATAATAGTCCATCATTTCATTGTACATTAATGCACAGAAACTGTGAAAGTGACTATAAAACATCTGCTTTGAGGTGAATGCTTTATTATGTTTTGTCCTCTTGTGATACATCTCTTAATACTTCAAATAATGTATAGACTATGTATTAATAGCAAGTTTTAAACTGCATTTTTTAAGATTACACAACATTATTGGGTGATGAAGTGTTTTAGGTTATATGGTGTGTTGTAAAATCTATCACTTATTGTACTAAACCTTTATGGTTGAACAACTAACGGCCTCTGCAGAGAAAATACTAAATCAGTCTGACTGTAATTTGTAAATCATACTCAAGAGAGAAATTTACCTTGTACCCAGATATTCAAAGGCATCTATGTTAGGCCTGTTATTTTATAGGCAGTGTCAGAAAACTTTTTATCTTTTCTTACCTAACTGTTATTTTTATTTAGTTTAAATTTAGTTCAGTCAGTTTTAGCTACTTTTGAAGTGGTTCTGGCTCCATTTTAAATAACATTTTTCTGGAAAAAATACAGGTATATAAAAAAATCTTAAGATGAAGTCAGTTGTAACTAAGATACAAGTTAATTTCTCTGCTGCCAAGGATTTTAATTTGCTTTCTTGCGTTAACTTAAATCAGCATTTGATTTAATGTTTGTGAACATCACGGGGTTTTTTTCCTTAATTTCTCCAGAAGTCTGGAATTGGTATGAATTCTTTTTCTTGCTGCTGTTGTTATGTTCAGTTTGCATTAACGATTAATGATTTTTTACAAGCTACTTCATTTCCTTCTTTATATATTATTACTATTTTTCTTCACGCATACATTTCTAAAACCAGGCAGGATGTTGAAGTAAAGGTGGACTCTATTTATTTTACTGAATGTATCTGGTAGCTGCCATTTTTGCAAATACTGTTTAGGTTGAAACCTTTTTCTCTTTGAATAGAAGGGGAAGTAGTTTCAAAGACTTTGGGATGTGTAATTTTAATGCTTAAGGTTAAATTTTACTCATTTTGCAAGCATTCCAATTTGTAGATTATTATTAGTATTATTATTATTACTACTACTAAACTTGGACTCTTGCAAATGTGTATACTGGTTTTGTTTTAAATGTTGTGCCATTCTTGATGGAAAGAGTCAGTGAAATACATGTACATTTTTTAAGAATAACTGGGCTTCCTTGGTTTCTGCATGTGTTTTTAAAAACCAGCACTGTTTCATTTGTTCATCTAGGTTATCACAGCTGCAGCCAAGGGAAAATTTTCCTTATTTTCTTCCTGTGAGGTAGCTTAATGTATTGGACTACAGAACCATATATTAGCTCACAAGAGCTAATGCTCTTAGCTGACACTCTAGTAGATGTTACAGGCATTATAGCAATACAGTAGAAATTCCTCAGCATACTTTTGAGAATTTTTTTCCCCCTCTTCATTTACCCTGTTCCTGTGATCAGTCTTCAGCTGGTATTTTCTGACTGTGTAGGATACTAGGTTGATCACACTTGCATAGTTGACACATAAATAAATCTCTTGGGAGATGCCCTGGATAAATGTGTAGTTTAATATCTGAAGCTTGTGGAGCAGTGGGCGCCAGGGATGACTTGATAGGAGCTGCAGAAATACATAGTATGATTGGAAGGTGAGAAGAAGCAATGGCATGTCCTCATGTTATTTTTGAGTGAGTTAAGGTTAACCTCAAGAATTTTCAAACCTTCTTACCATCAGGCTGTAAATGAAAGGATTTTCAGTTTGTTCAGCTGTCTTGACTTTGTGTATGTGAGATGAGAGAGAGATTGAGTCAGAACTTTTAGACAAAACGTGTCTCCTCTGTGTTTGTCTACACTAAAGAGACCTGAGGTAATCTTTGAGAAACCCGGAGAAGAAAACTACTTAGGGTAATATACAGTTGTGCCAAAATAATGCTCTTTTCACAGATTGCTGTATCTGCTTTAATTTTATCTTATGCATTGTGTGTTTTGAAGTAGTAATCCTTGTCATTACATTTTAAATTTTATGCACTGGAGGAAAGAGGGGAATGTATGTATGTGTTTGGTTTATGGCTGTTGTAAAGGACTTCTGAAAGATGTAGCAGACTGGAAAGAACTCTCCTAGTGGAACCTTTAACTGCGGAATGAGTTATTCAGCCTGAAGATGCAATTGGTGCAGAAATGCGGGGACATGTTGGATTTGAAGGATGCATTTGGTAGAGAATCTGTCTGAAATGGAAGTGACTATAGCAGAAGTAGTGGAATAATCTGACAGAGTGAATAAATTTCCAGGACAAGATGGTGTGACTGAAGAGCTTTTAGAAGAACTTGGGGATGAAATTTCTGAAGTCTTACTTAGAATGAACATGATTTTTGGGGACTGGAGGGTAGAAAATGCTCCTTTTTTAAAGTACATCCCCATCTCTATGGTTCCAAGTCTGATGTTTGTGTTGAAAAAATCAGTAGAATTTATAATGAATATATTGGACACCTGGATAAAGATGAAGGTACTATGGTAAATTGACATCTTCTCTAATGAGAAGCTCTTCCCTACAGTCCTCTGCAGTTCTTCAGAATCAGCAAAACATTTACAAGGTTGATCCAGCTGTTGTAATGAAACATGCTTTTTAAGAGGTGTGTCTGTCCTTTGCCAAAGGCATTTGATGAAAAAAGTACGTCAGTATTAAATGGAGGATCATCAGATCAGCAGCTGACTTGCTAAAGGATAAGAAAAGGGTGTGGAAATAAATCCTTCTCAGTGGAGTGGAGTCAAAGAGAGAGACCTGTAATGCACAACTTATTTCCTAATGCCCTGTAAAACAGTTTGAGTAAGGGGTTGACGTAGTTGAGTGAGCTGATTGATGTAATAAGGATGAGGATAAAGTGAAGAATTTTGGAAGAGGTTTGTAAAGGTAATTGGGCTATAAAATGGCAGCAGCAGCACATTTTTAAAAAGTGAAAAATGTATTTGGGACAAAACCACTCCTATTTGCATAAGATTATGGACATTGAGCTGACTAGAAATCTTAGATTCTTAGCACAACTGATAAAGGCAGATTATATGATAGGAATTATTAGGGAAATTGTAGGAAACAGAACATCATTATTCCAGTATGTAGATTTGCGACTTGTCTGTGTGTTGAGTACTGTTTTAGTTCTGGTGGTCTTGCCTCACAATTTTTTTAGTGTAATAAAGCTGGAAAGAACACAGAAACTATTAAGGTGGCACAAATGGCTTTTGTGTAAAGAATAATTAAGTAAAACATGGATTTTACATAGGGAAAGAGACATCTAGTTTTGTACATAATTGCACATAGTAAAAAGAGGGTAAGTGGATTGATTACTGTGTGTTTCACTGTTTAGAATTGGGAAGCATTAAATAAAGCTGGCAGAAGTTTTTTCAAAACAAGTGAAACAGCATTTTTTATGGAATGGAGTGTTGTACTGTGAACTCTTTTGTAAGGAGTGTTGCAGATGCCAACATTTAACATGGTTCAAGAGGAAAATAGGCTTTTTTTTTTTTT
>VWZN01009495.1:0-14003 GCA_013396955.1 Regulus satrapa
GCTGTCAACCACAAAACTGGATTTTGATTCAAAACAGCACAAAAATAAAAAAGCCTCCAACATTTAGTCCACTTACATTAATCTATTTGTCACAGATAATGTGATTGTCAAAGCAGATTTAATTTCATTGTACCTAAATTCTGGTATTGCAGGGAAAGTAAACTGTCATATTCCTATCAGGCATGTGGTTTGGAAATTTTTTTTCATTTTATCCCTATAGTCAATTATATATCATGTTGTATCATATTATATCATATCATACCAATCATACAGTAGTTTCTTGTTTATCTGTAACTCTGTCTTGCATTCCTACATAATGTGAAAATTTAATCCAGGAAAGAGACAATGACTCAACTATATTTTGCAGGCAGCTAATTTATTTTCATGGTTAGGTTAAATGCAGGGCAGCTCAGCTGAAGTGCTTCCTTTACTTTAAGAAAATGTCTCATTGAAATCCCATTAGATTTCTACAGTTGTGTTACTTTGTGTGTTATTTGGGAGTCAAGTAGCTTTAGATGGAACAGGCTCTTTGCAGCTGAAACTGCCATTTAGTTAAAGACAGCGTTCTTATTTTCCTGAAAGTGAGAGGTTTTAAAGTTATCTGTTAGACAATGCAATGTAGTTAGTTTGGGATACAAAATTTTAATTTTGCAATAATAGATCTTTTGACCTATTTTTATACTAATATTAAGTTTAATCTAAGATATTTTAATGATTCCTTTGATTAATGAGCATTCTGTATATTAAAATTAAATTTTTAATTTAATGTATCATATTTATTGAGAGACAAATTACAATACACTATTAACATTTCTAGATAAATGTAAATAACTAGCAAATTTCTACACCTTTTACATTGGATTTCTTCAGCTCCTGACACTTGAAAGATAATCCAAATGGAAACTTGTTCAGATAATTACATAAATGCCTCAGAACCCAAGTTTGCAATTATTGACTTACATTGATGTTTCTTCCTCTTCAAAACTTCATTCAAAACAAAATAAGGGTTCATAATAAAGTTCTCTTTCATTTTTTTAAAATTACATTGCATTCTTCAAAAATGCACAACAAATAGTGCATCCAATTAATTAGCCAGTTAAGGAAGACAGCTGTCCATTCCTGTCATTCTAAGGTTTTCAGTTACCAATGTGCACAATCACTCTTCCCTTGCTTTCAAAAATTTTTGGACAGCAGTTCATCAACTGTTAGTTTCATACTTTGTTAAACAGGACTCTTAAATGATCAAGACTTTACAAGACATTTTCAGGTCACGGAAAAAGCTTTTCGACCATCCTAATCTATTGATTTCACTATGTTCTTCTTTTCAGTAGCACAATACCCAACAATTTAGAATGATGAAAACAGCTCTTCTGTCACTCTGATTTACTATTTACACAAGGCTACTCATTTCAACAGCTTGAAGAATCACCCGAATTTTGAAAGTAAAGGACAATTAAGTGTCCTTTTGAGACTAATGAAACTTTGTAGAAATAATTCCAAGCGAGCTCTGGAAAACAGTCTGTATGACCCAGAAAGTGTCAGCACTTAGAAGTGTAACAGTAACTGCTGCTCTGCATTCTACCAGAGTGCTTTACATTGAACAAGAATAAAGGCATCTGTCAGAGGAACTGATGATGTATTTGTTCTGTGTTTTTATTTGTATATTTGACTGATACAGCTATTAAACCATAAGAAATTCTCACTTCACCTGAGTTGTGAAAGCACAGATTATAGCAGTCTACTCCCAAACATTTCTTGATTATTTTATTAAGATAGTTAAGAAGCTATGTACTGTTAAAACAGAAGGCATTTCAAATTGGTTTACTTGAAGGGATAATTGTTTAGCATTAGCAAGGCACTAATTACATAAAAAGGAAAGGATGTATGATCCAGATTTTTTTTTCCTAGAGTAGATAACTTCTAATCCTCCTAACTGCTTTTGGAATAAAATTAAGTCATGATTCACCAGAAAATAAATCCCTGAGATGATCCCTGGTATGACCATAGCAATGTGCTTAGGTCTTTTTATTTTGTACTGTTTTTAAAATGTAAATCAAATTTGTCTACTGATTTAGATACAAGGAAATGAAAGATTCTTTGTAAATGTCTGGAGTTGTCAGCTTCCACAATCAATCAATAAATGATACAAAAAGCTACAACTTTCAACTGTTTTAAAACTGTAAGATCTATAAAACAATGCTGATAAGATTGATAATTGAGAATTCATAACTTCTACATCTAGTTCTTCAAAAAATCTACTTTATATGCACCTGAAAGCCCCACTGATCTGAAGCAAAATGGAAAATATACGTGTAAATGAGTGTACTACTTCTGCTTGTTCTTTTAAAGCCATTTAAATCTAACTCTCTGTCAATTTGGAATAAGTACCTGGATTCAAATTTCATGCTAAAATGAATTGCTCCATTTTTTCCAAAGAATGATTACATTACCACTCTAGGTCTTTTCAAATGAATTGTAAGATGCTGAGCATGATGAGCTTATATTTTGAAAAAGAATAGCTTTTTTTTTGTGTAAAAGATTTTAGGTTTCTTTAAGAAAATCAAGTAAATAATTGAAGGTTTTAGGTTTTTTGGGTTCTTTTACTCTAACTAATAAAATCAGGAGACTGTTGTGAGATCTAGCGGCAAGTAGTTTGATGTCCTCAGCAGGACACCGAAAGTCAGAAGTAGTGCTGTAAATTCAGTGTGGGGCTTCGACACTATGCTAAGTGTGGCCTGAATCTCTGGGGCTTCCCTTTGATGCAAGTGCAGTATATTAACTGGAAAAGCATTCACTTTTATTTGTCTGTACTGTCTGCGACAGCAATATCGCCTCATTTAGGCTAGTTCAACATGAAAATGCACAGAGAAGCAATCTGTTATAAATTAGCACAGCCCTCCTTTCATTTTACTAGCTAGTAATTGGAAGGGGTTACAAAAGTGTAATTTATCAGATTATATGTGTTTATCTTTTTGTGGGGACAGCATGCCTTTGGTGAATTTTCCTACACACCCTGAGGGAATAATCTTTCCTTGATGTCCATTAGATCTGAAAGAAAACAATGACGCCTGTGAAATATAGGAGTATAATTTGTTGGGTTTGAGAAGCAGCAGTTTCCCAGACATCTAAAATGGTATTAATGACTTTATTAGAACCTTACCGTTCCTTGGAAATGCTTTTGCTCTCTCGTTTCCAAATGGTCTTGAAGTCACTGCAGAATTCGTACCACACCGTGAAAACGTAGTTTGGTGTGATCTCCTTCTCACCAGGCTTTGGCTTTATCCCAAAGTATCCCACTGTTTCTTCAAAGCTGCAAGGGAAGGGGAAAGGAAAAGGAGTCAGTCAAAATGTAAGCCCGCTGGGGAAACAGTTTGTCTGATTCAGTAGCCAAGGCTGGTAATTACCATAACTTCTCCCTAGCCTTGGAAATTACAGCAGCAGTTCATGGTAAGTATAACTAACCTTCCAACACCCACCTCTTTGCCAGGAGGATAACTTACAGATACATGGGGAGCACCACAGAGCTCTGTCATGCTGGCAAATCATGGACATTCAATTAAAGCAAGAAAAACATAACTTCTTGCATTACAGGAAATGCTGCAGTATATTTACTTGTTTTATTCTGCTGCACTCCATGAAGATGTTATTCTCACATTTATTTTTACTGAAGGACTTTGGAAGAGTCACACACTAAGTCAGGAAAAAATCACTAGGTTTGGTTGAAAATAAACTTCTAGTATTTACGGCGAATTGGGAGCAACAACCAAGCCACGGACAGTGCCAATAATAGTTTTGCAAAAGTTTTACTGAAAATAAATCTCCTTCCACATGTGTCGATAGGCGATTAATTTAACAAAAATACTCTGCCATTATTTTAATGCTTTTAAAAAGATTGCATAATGTGGCTGTTACCGAACTGCTATACAGCAGGATATTTTCAAAGTATTCTTTTATTACAGACAATACTTCCAAGAGCATTTCAACTGATTGTACATTTTTAACCTTTAGGACATTGCTTTGTATAGATAAAATTGAACAATCCATGTGATCAGGCACTTATATAAATAAAAGTATGTTCACTTTTGTTACAGTTAATCACCTTTCCTTCAAAAGTAGATGCAACAATCCTGAAGCATTTGGTCATATTTATCAAAAATAATGCTATGACTTAAAAACAAAGGTAACAATATATTTTACAAAAGTAATATTTCTTGGAATAATTATTTTATCAGAAGAAAGCTATATTCTTCTTTAGAGTTGCAAATAGGTTTTAAATCTAAACACAGGAGGTCTAAATCTAAACACAGGAGGTTAATAAATAACTTTGAAGACCTGTAAGAAGTCTCTAACCACTCAATACTTGTTACAGATGCAGCTTCAGCATCTTTCTTCATTTACATTTGCATTTGCTTAGTCCACATTGCAAGTTTTCATACAGAAGTACCATGGTTAGGCTAAAGGCTTTTTGACTTGGTTTGAAATTAAAGTTCTTTAGCTAGGCTTGAAGAATATAAAGTACCCATCAAAAACTACAGAATTTATCCCTCCAAAATAGAGCAATACATACTCCAGCTATTCCACAAAGAAGCTTGGATTTTAGCCACATGAGCCAATATACTCCGGGTTTTTCTTTTTGATACTTTAAAGATAGAAAGCATACTGTACAATATCCCATAGTGATCAAGGTAAGCTACTAAAACATTAGCATTTTTTTAATCCTCATATTGCAATAAACTTAACTTTTTACCTTTCTTATTAGGTTTTGCATGAAAAATTTAACTATGTTCAAGTTAATTGGTGTTCCATATTTAAAGAATAAGAATTAAATAAGTGTCTGTAAGGCCATAACATTCAGAGTTAATTGGTCTTCTCTACACTATGAGTAGAGAAAATTTAAAAAGTCAATCAAGGAAGCAAATACAGCTTTATATATTAGTGTAAAACATTTTGGTTTTCAAACTCTAAAAATACTAAAACACCTTAGTCATAATTACACAGTTCAAACCATTTATGTCTACTGGGCAATGTAATTTGCATTACATTCACTTGGGCCAAATACTCCTCAGCTGTTCACAGCACTTTGGCTGGGATAGCTGAGCCAAGAGCAGCAAGAACTGAGATTGCTCTCAGGTTTGCTTCATGCAACAGCAGCCCCAGAAACTGTGCACCCTTCTACCTAACAGAACGCTTCACCATCCCAGCTGGAGAGGTGGAATTGTGAAATCTGGCAAAGTCTCTCTCTGCCTTCATCCTGACACTTCTCATCCTCTCTTCCTTTCTTCATCACGCTGTCCCCCAGTAGCAGTCCTTTGCTTTTACCCACATTAATATGGCTTCCTGGGCTAATTTCTGCCTTTCAAAAGCAGTAATTTAAAATACTGAATATTTACTCAGCCATTAAAAACCCAAACTCTGTGTTGGACCCCTGATTCCCTAAGTCAACTGCAAACTGGATGCAATTCCATACCCTGGAGAGTCTGTTCTACTCTAGGAAGGCTACAAAGCAAGGAAGAATACGAAAGAGCCTTCTGCCAAGGAAGTTAGGGTTGTAGCTAAGTAGAGAGCAAATGAAATTTTTCCTGGAAGATTACATAAGCATTTTTCAGAAAACATATTACTCCTATGAAATACAGATACTTTTTGCTAATAAATGTAATTCCTAAGTTCAAGAATATCTTTTATCAAAATAAACTGTTAAAAAACACTAGCAGAAACCTTACCATTTTTGAGCATTTTCCAAACTGTTCTCTTCTTTTTTCCGTTCTTCTTTAGCTGCCAGTGAAAAACATTTTAAAGGTATAAATTACTGTCTTACTCTTTTAGAGATCCCACAGACTAAACATCCCTTATTTTCAAATCACAGTTTTGCATACTATAGTTTTATATACTGTATATAAAACATATATATTTTATATAAGTAAAATAAAAGTGGTAAATACTTGCTAATTTTCAATTTTTATTTATTTCTTGTATACAATGAATGTTTCTACTGTACCAATAAAGTGCATTGGATTTGAAAAGCAATTTAAAATCCATATTATAATATATAGTGTTAGGCATTAATTGAATAAAATGTAAATAATTAAACTTCACTTTCAGATTTTTTAAAATAAAATAATTCGTGTTTGTTTCTTTATTGTTGTAGGTCAGGACTTACAAATTTAAACACGTTTCTGGAGCATAAATGATTGGAAGTTCAATTGGAATTGAACAGGTACCAAACATAGTTAACACTAACTGTTCCATAGAGCTATCAAATTTTGTTCTGGAAGCTGGAAAGTGAAAACACATGTAGTAGGTTTTAAATGTATGGCATGTACATGGGTTTTTTTTGAAAAATCAGGCAAGGGTTTGAAATATGGTGAGTGAATCTGAGCCCCTCTATTATAGAATGTTCACATGAACTACTTAAAAGGATTTCATTTTGAAAAGATAGGCATTCTCTACTATTGAAAGTGTTTCCTGACCTGCATACTCAAAGTAAAACCACTAACTTTTGTTGCTCAAGTCTTCTTAACACAGAGGAGCAACTTCAGCTCCAGCACAATACCACATATATAAAATAATACTATCATGGAAAAGCTATTCCTACTCCACATTAAAATAATCCCTTAAGTGGCAATGTTAATATAAACAGAATTCAGGCACTTTAAAAGACAAAGATAAAGAACTTTGTCTTTTTGCATCTCAGTCTACAGGAGTGCCTGGTTGAAATACAGTTACAAACCTGACAGTTGTCACAGACAGTGCCACTGAGAAACTGGCCCTAAATGACTCAATTTCATTATAAGGTCACTGACAAAGAGGTTTGTATGACAAAGTTTAAAATGAAAATTAAAATAAAAATGGATTGCTTCAGCACATTTGCTGCTAACAAAAAAAGTTAATTTCAATTCATACCTTTCCCTACATTGGCTAAGTGTGTTGGAGATATTTATTCTTATTGTTTCAATATGGCAGATAGCCAGAAACAATGTTGTGTGCCTTTTGCAAGGAAAGCAATTAATTCTGCATGATTAGGTTCTCCTCCTCAAATCTTAGCAGCAAGACAGCTACAAGTGAAATATATAGGGCACCTCTGATTTATTGCATTCATCTCAGGGTCCCAAAAACTTGCCTAAAGTTAATCCAGTATACTTAAATCATTATTTTCATTTTATACCATTAAAAGTAGGAAATATAGGTTGGAATTCTAATGATGCATAATGATATAAAATTAACTGCATAAGCTGAACTGTGTATAAAACTCTGCAATTCCTTATTACATTATTAACTTATTTCTGGTTTTCGAGGAGATGGAAAATTAAGTAAGGAAAATTTCCCATCATAGCTACATTCCCAGCTACAACAGAAACAAAATCTTCAGGCTTCTACACTTGAAACACAATAATCCACAAGGAAAACATGTTTACATATTTATAGTTCGGTGGCAAGACCTGATTTACTGGTTTTAATATTACAAGAATAGAATAAGGAAAGATAGGGGAAAGAAGTTTTAATTTTTATATACAAAATTAAGAAAAAAAAGTGCGACTTTTAGGAAGAAAAACGCGCAGTTCACATTAATATAACAGTACTTCTTTTTGTGCACCAATAAAAGAGAAAACAGGAAGGAAGAAAATAGCTATATTATATGGCAAACTACTTTTCCAGTTTAAATTTGTAATATCCAGCTCTTTTTTCTCCCCCTCCACAACCTGCAATGACTAGCACAATCAATGTTGTCAGTATAGGTTTCCATGAAACAATGTATTTTCCTCAGCAGTTTTCAAGGCCCGATAGTCAAGATATCAATCCTTGTCTTAATCTGTGGAATTACTGAAGGGAATTTAAATGAATAACATAAATGGAAGAACTTATTTATTTTTATTTCTCTAGCAACACCGTATTTGCTTGCATAGGATTGGCTTTTTGCGTGAGCAGAACGATGCAATCTTTTCACCCTTAGACCACATGTTTGATTTCAGTTTCATCAAGTTAAGAATATATTAACAGCCATATCAGACTGGCACAGGGGTTCCTCCAGCCTAATCTCCTGCCCCTGGCAGGCACTGAAACAGGTGCTCAGCTAGAATTACGGACTAGGACAGACCCACCTCCCCCAAGTCTACTCCCTGCCTCTGAGATTTTGTAGCTCATACAAAATGTTTCCTGCATTGAATGCCACTGAAATGTAATTCTCAATGGATTCTCCTTCTAGAACTTGCTCAGTCTTTGCTCAAGCTTTAATAAGCTTTTTAACTTCCACAAGTCCAGCTGTAAGCAGCACATTTTGCTTGTTTTGAAATGGACACCTGGTATCACTCCTGTATCAGAGAAAACCTGACTGCAGTGAATATTGAAATATGGTGTCTGTTGGCATGAGCTTTTTAATTAGGATGCTTTTGAAGCAGATTTCCTTACTGTCCCCATTTACTGAGCATTGATTTGGTTTGCAGGTAGGTTTTGGGGCTTTCAAACTGATTTCCATTAGGAGGAAACTAAACAGGAAGCTCCACAGCAAATGTACTCCAATATTTAACAGGGAAAAAAGAAAAAAAGTAATATGTGGGCTTTCAAGTATCTTTGAACACATGAGGTGGATGATCTTATGAATTTGCCTTATGAATAATATACTTGTGATGACTTCCTTTTACTGAAATGAAGAAGTCAGCATGAAGATTCACGATCCTCTAACATTTAAAAAAAATTAAGTAGTATTAGGGTGAAATGGTAAAAAATCCTGCAGTTCACTCTTTCTACATATTCTACCTGTTGAGGATGGAAGAGTACATGAAGCACTATATTGGAAATAAGAAATTACCAGAAAATATTCATTTTTAACAGGTCTAATGTATGCACAGCAGCTTCCATTACAAGGGAATCAATACTTCTTCATGCATCAGTCTACTATGAAAGATCTCTAAAGAACAAAGGAAAGAAAATACTGGATACCAGCACAGACTGAAAATTGAGAAGGTCAGATGGCAAGATGCAAACAGAGAATGATGATGCACTAAGAAAAGTTCAGAGAAAGACAAAGTAAAAAAAAAGGGTAGCTAACTATACAAAAATCAGTTACTTCTGCCTCTCTAGTGAAAATTTTAACACTCATTGAGTCTGACTGGAAAAATTTTCTGGTATTTCTCTCTGACCTTAAATATATGAATGTACATAAAAAGAATAATTCACTGAAGTGTATTGATTTAGTTGGACACATTACAGCTTTTATTTTTTCAGTATTTTACTACTTTTAGAATTTTAAGATCTGATGCATAAAGTTTTTTAAAATTTTCTAAGCATTTTGGAGCAGTGACAATCTTCAAATTACAAGAAAACTGTAACAACTAGCTGTCAGGATGGAGATATCAGAATTTTATATTCCAAGGCTGAGTTTCTGTGATTCAAAAATATATACTCCAAGAACTTTAGGAGACTGCTTTGTAAATTATAGTGTTTTCTGCATAGGGAAAAAGCCACCCTAAAACAAAGTATTCGATTCTTTTGCCTTGAGGAGGAAGATAATGTCTTTTCTGACTCATTCTTTCCAATCAATCACAGTTAAGATTAAGACAGAATCTATGATAAGACATAGACAAAAAAACCCCAACCAAAACTCAACCTTAAAAGCAAACAACAAAACTAACCAACCAACCAAAACAAAACCTCTACTGACATTCCTCTTGGAACTTTATAAAGCTTGGACAGAAACTGTTAAAACGGTGACAAGAGATTATTATGACATTTCTAGTCTCACAGGAACCCACCTTCCTCATTAGCCAAAACTAAAACCTCTTAGGTAGGCGTGTTGAACTGCTGAAGTCAAAACATGAACCTCAACCTAGAAACATACTAACCCATGATTTAATGGCTGAGGAAGGAAATTATACCCCCCTCCCCCCCAAGAGGTTCAGCTAAGTTATCTTTTCCCAAAGTGAGAAAAGTCACATTCTATGACATTATCAAGTTAGGAGAACAAGTGATAATTGACCTTATTTTCTTGGTCTTTGTGAAGCATGAACCATGCTTTGAAAGCATTATCACCATTTGAAAACAGAGATCCAAATCTCTGAGATATTATCACTGCTGATATCCTTAGGTATCAGAAGTTGAACCCAGAAGGCTCCCAGGCTAGAAGTGTAGTAGATCTATTTCCACCCTCAAGTAAAAATGTCATGCAAGAGAAATTGTTTAATAACCCTGTTTAATGAGACACTTTGGAGAGTGGAAGAAAAACCTCAAAGCTGTCCTAGGTGGGCAAAATTACTACAGAGGACCATCAAAAGCTCTACAGTTTTTCTGTTTCTGAACAAAATTATTGACATGTTCAAACTACTAACATACAATGGCCAGCAGGATTACAGTGGGATGAAATAAACTTTCTCTGGTTTTGATTTCAATAGAACTGTTAACACTGAAAATTTTTCAATAAATTTAATTTTTAGGAAATTCCTGATTCAAGCCATATTGGCCTAAAAGTAGTGGCATGGAAAACAAAATTTTCATAAGGATTCATTTGCTAGTACATGGTATTTCTTTGAGCTGCAAAGAACTGCCACGAACAACCTAAGCCCTTGGGTTTAGCAATTGAAACCCCTTCCCAAAGGTTGCTATTTTAGAATCATCGTGGGTTAACTGTGGCCAGGAGCTATGCACCCCACAACCACTCACTCACTTTTCCCCTTTCCCCCTCAGTCAGACAGAGGAGAGAATAGGAAGAGCAAAAGTGAGAAAAACTTATGTGTCAAGATAAACACAGTTTGAAGAAAAGGGGAAGAAAAAACCAAAGTGATGCAAGGATAGAGTGATGCCTAGCCATTTTTGGAGCAATACTACCTCTCCCAAGATCCTTTCCTCTCCTTTTTCATTGCTGAGCAGGACATTCCATTCATGGAATGCTGAGTTT
This sequence comes from Regulus satrapa, assembly GCA_013396955.1. Taxonomy (NCBI): domain Eukaryota; kingdom Metazoa; phylum Chordata; class Aves; order Passeriformes; family Regulidae; genus Regulus; species Regulus satrapa. Next base: position 10,886 of record VWZN01009495.1, read on the forward strand.
GAGTGAGTTATCCATGTTTTGACACCTTCCAATTCTTGCCCACCCTGACCTATAACTAAGGGGACAGAGTGAGCCAAAGGCAAAGCCCTGACAATGTGCAAGGGCTGCTCCAGAACAGCCAAAACACTCCTGTACTATCAACACTGTTGTAGCCACAAATCCAAACCACATCCCATACCAGCTGATATGAAGAATATTAACTCCATCCCAGCTGGAGCCATTACAACAGCACACAGCCATACTGAGTAATCACACAGCCACAGAGATCAATCCTAAGATTTAGACAAATTGGATAATTTGGCTGTTTAAATGCATAATAATCGAGACTATAGCTATTATTTTTATTATAGTAAAGGTGTCCAACAACTTGATCCAACATGCTAACAATCTGTAGTTTTCAATGCAGTATGAAGCTTTATTGTTTTTGCTGATGATAGCAAAGCCAACACATGTAGCTAACAATTCATAAAAGTGTTCATAAGTATCATCAACACTCATTAAATCTTTTTATTCTTAGTGTAATCGCACTGTCTAGAAAAAGCCTGGGTCTACATAAAAGGCCATGAAGAGAATACAGTACAAATGTTGTAAAATAATTTATATTATACAACATGTAAAATTGTATTTTAATACCTGACACTGCCAGAAACTGCTTTCTTGAAACGTCAGTTTTAAAGGAATGGAAATAAAATTAATAGCATATTTTAAACAAATTTTAAAATGTCAAGTGCAAAATAAACAAGTATTAAAAAATCCACATATGAATGCAAAAGAATGTAGTATCAGAAAATGGACTATCTTAATTTTCTCTATTTTTTATTATCACCCTGGAATATATTGTTTTTTAAAAACATGGTTTGACTAACAAGAGTGAGTTTGGTGCTAAGTATGAAAATTGGGGCCTTGGAACTGTTAAAGACAAGAAAAAACATTTTCTAATTTAGTGTCATATGCTATTAGGATGAATTTTTTCATTTAATATAGATTGACTCTAATTTTAGAACTGTTTTACTTTTTGAAAACATACTGTATAAAAATAACTTAGCAGCAGAGGGTAAGAGTTCTCAGAAATTAGGCACTCACAGTAAAAATCAATTTTGCAGTTTCAGATATTTATACTTTTAATTCTGATTATTGAGCAAGTTTTCTCAATAATCTTAAATTTTTCACAAATTATATTGTTTCAAAAATCCTACAGCTGTGTATCCTGATCTAGGAAGAGATATTCTCAAGAAACATCCATCTGTCTAGAGCTTTACATAAAACCTGAATTTTCTCTACATTATTATACTGATTTACTTCTAATATAACCCTGTATTTTGAGAAATAGTATTACTTTTAATTTAATTCTAAAAAATGAATTCTTATTACTTAGGTGATTTAATACACAAACATAACAAACATGAAAGAATACATCTAGTGTAAAACATTTTCTGGTTTTTTTGGTTTGTTTGTTTGTTTTGGTTTTTTGTTGGTTTTTGTTGTTGTTGCTGTACTGCATTAAATTTCAAATTTGAATATGAGCTCAAATTATTTCCTATGTCTACAGTCCACCATTCTCATGCTGGAGCCTTTTTTGTCTTAAAAAAATGCTGAACTTCAGAAAAAGTGAAAAAAACCTTATATGTTCTATACACAACTTCCTAGCAAATAGTTTTCCAGTATGTATTACTTGATAAACTGTCTTTAGCCAGTTACTAACTTCTAATAGGTAGGCTTTATGAACTCTAGAGAATTCAAGAGACAGCCTGGAAATTCTATGCAACTATTTGATTGTACAAATAATATAGTTTTCTATTACAATGCAAAAAAATCCCCAAATAAAATAGTCCCACGCCCACAAAGAGATTTTTCCTCTTTGCTGTCAGTTATAGAAGAAGGTCTGGGAAAACAGAACCAATGAAACTTTGGTCTACTGTGGGTCTGTACTTAAGTCAGTTCCCAGATGGATTCATTAATGTTTAATTAAGGGGTGAGTTCATGATACAGCCTCGCTCTCCCTGGAAGGCTAATAGGGTCACTCTTGTCTATTTAGACATATATTTTAATTGAAATTTTAAGAGGTTAATATCTCAGGATCTCTAACCTTGCACATTTAGTCAAAATTGGACAATGCATTAAAAATTATTGCCAGGGGAATAATCGACAAGCAGTGTAATCATATGAGCCTTATTTCTTTTATCTTTTCTTTAAATTTAAATATATCACATTTTTAACATGGAATTTGGCTCTGCCATTTTTTTAGATACTTTAAATTCTGCTACAGACATCTTAAATCCTTCCCAAACAATCTTCAGAACACTTGCTGCCATGCGGTCTTAATCACCCTTCCCTGAAACAGCTCTTACAAGTTTATTTTTCTCTGCAGTGGTACAAGCATTTTTTCAAAGTAAGAAGCCCTCATCCAGTCATGTGAAATATATAAATGTTCCTACAGCACAAAGAGTCTCTGTGGAGTTCTTGGAAAGCTTCTTAACAAACAAGCATCCCAAAAATTATCAGGAACATAAGCTGTCAACCTGTATCTTCGATGTCAAGAAATAATTAATGTTCACCATACAGAAATTTTTAAATAGTAGATTTGGTATTTTTAATGTTAGAGAAACATAACAAATTAAAGACACTTGCACACACAGAGAGATACACAACACTAGTAGAACATGCTCAAGGAAGACATTCAAGAAAGTGTTTATTATACTAGGTAATAAAAATCCTAGGAAATTATGTTTTCTTTTAAAAGTGATAATGCTATCTATAAATGTGCCAGGACAAAGTGTTGAAAGTAATTTTAACAGAAAATTTAAACTAATCATGAAGAAAAAAAAAGTTATATTTATTTTTATAAATTCTTCTGTTTGTTAAAATGTATGTTTCTTAGTATGATGCTTTTATTGTATTCTGTGAAAGAAGTTTTTAAACTAAAAGAAAATTAGCTTTCATACAAAAGAGTAATTTTTTCATTAAAACTAGGACTAATACTCATCTTATTTTCCTGTATTCTGAAGAAATTAATTACAAAACAAGAGTTTAGCATTGCATTTTTCAATTATATTTATTCAATTAAATTATTTGAAACTCCATTCTAGTTAAAATGTAACCAAGACATTAATCCCACATT
>VWZN01009495.1:18225-34150 GCA_013396955.1 Regulus satrapa
TGAAATTTCTGATAACTACCCTATGAACATTGTGATTATTATTTTTGTTCTCAAAACAATGGTCCACCCTGTTCAACAAGACTGTAGGTTTTATCTGTTCTTATTGCTTAAAAAGGAAATCAAACTTCACAACATAAAAGAGTCTAATCCAGAGAGCTTCAATTTCATGATGAAATTTTCAGCATCTAATACTTTTATCAGTCATGCTCAAAAACATTAAACCAGGGTATTCATGTGCTTGCACAAGTCCAAAAAATAAGTGAGAAAAAGTATTAACATACCAAAATTACAGAAGTCTNTTATGACAAAAGCAAACCAGTATCAAATGGCATTACAATGTAAAACGACTGGAATTTAAAAGGAAGAACAGTCAAGGAAGAACAGTCAAGGAACAACAGTCCAAGTTCCCCTACCATTATTTGAAATAGACATCATATAATTAGCTTCCTAATTAAACCTGGGCATTCTCTGTTCTAGGAACTGCCCAGTTATATGTAAGGAAAAAATTCCTGATGCATAAAACTTAATAATCTTTAACATATGCCCTATCCAATTCCACTTCAAGTCTAGGTTGAGTCAAGCCCCTTGTGTAAAATTGAAATTAAGGAAACACACTCTAAACATTTACTGATAAACTCTACTGATAACTCCAGAGATAATCAAACCAAACACATTTTAGAGAGCAGTTTTTCCTTGTAGCATTACACTCTTCAACGTTTGCAGATTTTTGCTTGGCCAGAGGAGATACACTTCTGTCTGGTCAGGCATCCCTGGCTGTCCTAGGGCACCAGGAACCCCTGTAATACCACATTCTGTTCCAGAGATGGCAACACTTTGTGGAGGGAACTTTCAGACTGTAAGACATTCCCGAGATTAAAGAATTCATACACGTGCTTTGTACAAACAGTTATATCCTGAAGTCAGTTCAGAAGCTGAAGTCCTTCAAAAATGTTTTTGACACTTTCAAAAACTTGGGACAAGTCTAGATAGCTGAAGAATTGTCATAGGAAAAAGTCTGAACTGAAAGAAGTACTGAAAGAAGTACTGTTCCAATACATTTCATACATGCATCTCTTAAGAGAAATAAATCTGATTTCTCTACCTCACTCAACGTATTCAAAAGCAGGGTAAAGGCTTTTCACAGGACAAAGGTACATTTTAAAATATCTTGCCCTGGAATTTGAAGCATTTAGGCCCAAAAATATCAGAGAAATTGCAGGAAAAATTAAATCATGACATGAAATCAGACTACTTTTTAACATTTCTGAGAAGTCTGTCTTTAATCACAACTGTAATCTCCCAATATTGTATTATCCATAAAGTTTTACTCTGTCATTCCTCAATTTTGAGAGCTTAGTAGCAACCCAGTGCTTTGTCCATTAACTAGCCTGAAATTTCTGATAACTNACAAGTCCAAAAAATAAGTGAGAAAAAGTATTAACATACCAAAATTACAGAAGTCTACTGAGAAATTCCACATAATTGCATACCAGATTAAGCATGCTATTGCCATCATCAGTTTGTATTATACTCTGCACTGAAAGGTAGTTCCAGGTAGAGCAGGGGACAAACACAAGGTGAGAGTGACCAGTGTGAGGTTAGGTACTGGGGTCTCTTGACACCAAGTGTGTTTGAGTTTTTCACTGTTTAACTGCATGAATCTCTTCTATCCAATCCTTTCCAATTCTTGACTCTGCTCTTTCCTTGCAGTAGTATCTTCCATATATGTAAACAACTGCTCATAGGTTACATAATCTAAAGTAATGAATTAGTGACCATCTTTATTTCCTGCAACGAAGATTTAACACAGATTTAAATTCTATAGTATATGACTTTGAATATCAGAACATGAAGACACAAAAAGAAAGAAACATAAATAAGATCATGCAGGAAATTCCTAAAAGTATAGTGAACAAAAGCAGCTGGACTAAAAGAGAAGCCTTATAGGATCCTGTGAAAAGCCAACGTATATAACCTACAGTTCTGTTTACCTCTAAGTCTATGATAAAGAAAATGGAAGAAATGCAGTGGAATTAACAAAAAATAGATGTTACAATGAGAATTTAAAGAGGATGTTGAACTCCATATAGCTGATGGTAGTTATAATAAAGGCATGAGTAATTGTAGGAATAGATTTTATAACTATCATATACATAATAATTTTGTATTCAATCAAGGGTATAAATACTAACATTCATTATGTCATTTAGCTGCTAATAATGGAAAGTCCTTTTATGCCAGTGACTTTGTAACAGCAATGGTAACTCAGTATACCACAATCAAATTGAAAGCATGTTGGAAAGAACTGTTGGAAGGAAATCTATAGGAGATTCCCTCCTTGTTTTCTAAGAGGAGATGACATTGCATTTTCAATTACCAGTTATTCTGAAAATTACATTCATAACACACATTATAATAGAGTGTAACCCTCCAACTTCTATAGCAAGTCATGCTATAATGAAACCAGTTATAGTAATCTGATGTATGTATGTTACAAAAACAATAAATTGAAAGTTTCCTGAAATGTCATAGCTGTAATTAACACCAATTTTCAGGACTTTGATGTTGATAATTCTTCTGGTAGTGTGGGAGAAAATACTCATTTCAGAGCAAATTCTTGTTCTTTGAATCAGTTCATGGTCAATATTGCATTACTTAGGAGGCATATGGATGCAATCACATTCCAGGACAACTTATTTGGTGTCTTATGGACTGAGGCTATGGTCTAACTATACAGTCTCAGAGCACCACAGCAATAAGGTTCTGTGCTTTGCAGACTCATGCCAATTTATGTAAATCACTCTTTCATCTGTTTAAATACGACAATCTTTTGAGTGATGAAAACAGTTATGTCTGTCACAAAGTTTGAAAGATTAAAGTAATTCTGCTCCTGGCATATAAAACAGCGTTCCAGATCTAAACACAAACTTTGCCTGGTCTGTAATGTCATTGCTGGGAAGCTTAAAAAGTTTTAAGCAAACATTATCACTGCAAGGAAGTATGACATATTTTTCATGTTTGACACTGGACATAAATATCCTCCCACACTGTTTAATGTGAGAACTCCATATGTGTGGCAGAGATAATAACATCTCAGTGAAAACAAATGAAATGAAAAAGAAGTTACGATAAGTAGAACAGAAATAAAGCTTTGAAGCTCAAAGTCTTCATATCTGTACATTTTATTCACATGAGGAAGAATCAGTATTTGATATGCAGAGTGGATAGTCACACAATCTGGAAGAGACTCAAGCTTTGTAGGAATGGCTGTCTTTTCAGGGATATATGTTTGAGCTGACAGAAGCAGCTTCCTAACTGCAGGTAAGAAAAAGTTGGTCAACTAGAGACCTTTTAAGTGCTACTGCTCTTCTTGCTGTCGTTTACACATGGTATTTTAACAGACAACCATTGCTGAAATTTAACAGTGTTCTTAACAATTACTATTGATTTTCTTACTTCAGTTGTTCAGCATTGAAACATTCAAGAGCTTTACAAATAAAATTCAACACAAGTACCATAATTTGATATGTATTTTAAAGTAGAGGAGTACAACACAAGTGGGAAGACAAGTATGCCACCTTATTTGATATACAATTTTAGAATATTTCTCTTTCTTTCTGTTAATGTTCTTCTTGGGGAGAAAAGCTTTAATTTATTGCAGAGAAGCAAGAATTTTAAATTGTTCCCAGAGGTTTCTGATATTTTGGGATATCATTACAGAAAAGCTCTACCACGTAACTGCTTTGAGTAACAACTTAAAAATAATCTGTCTTAGAAACAGTATTATATTGTCACACTATGAAAATAAATAAATGCCAATGTAATTTTCTTAATAATCGTTGACTGTATTAAGATGCTTAAAGGTATGTCTTGTTGACAGTTACAGAGAAAAAAGAAGTATTATTGAATCTTGAAAAAATGGTAGCTTGGAGTGTTCTTGATATCTGATTCATATTACTAAACACCATTAACATCTTGCTTCATACTTCATAGACTGCTTTGAGAGAAAAGCAGCGATTTTGAGTGGAAGTACTTTTTTTCCTATAATATAACAGATTATGCTGTCATCCTCCTACACTCAAAATATATACAGGGCTATAAACTAATAAAAGTTTGCTTTTCCAGGGTTAATACAATAGGTGCTACTAGATAAGAAGCATAAATCACTACGTATGAGCCCTTATATCACACGAACGACATCTTAGAGAGAATATTTACATACTGAGGAACAAGTAGGAAATGATGAACAAGAAATTCAAAGCTGGCCAGCTGCTAGTTTTTATCACAGAAGCATAGAATGGTTTGGGTTGGGTGGGACCCTAAACATCATCTAGTTCCAACACTGCTGCCATGGGCTGGTTGGAACAAGTAAATCAAGTGGTTCAGAGCCACATCCAGCCTGGCCTTGAACACTTTCAGGGATGGGGCAAACCACAGTTTCTCTGGGTAAATTGTTCCTGTGCCTCACCAATCTTATGGTTGAAGAATTATTATCTAATCCAAACCGACACTTTCTCAGTTTAAAGCCATTCCCCCTTGTCCTATCACTACATATCCTCATGAAAAGTCCCTCTCCAGCTCTAGTAGCCCACTTCAGATACTGGAAGGCTGCTGTACGGTCTCCCCAGAGCTTTCTCTTCTCCAGGCTGAACAGCCCCAACTCTCAGCTCCAGCCTTCATGGCCTTCCTAATAGAATTTATTTCTTCTTTTTTTTTTTCCCCAATGGACTACCTCAATCCTCTGGGGTGCACTTCAACAGGCAGATGAGAAAATGCAGATCAAAACTCCTGTTCTATACCAGAAATCCATTTAAAAGTGCATTGGACTGGATGCATGCCCAAGTAGCTACTGCAGCCTGGCTAAAATTACTAAGAAGAAATCACTCAGCAGTTAAAAGCAGATTTGTGGACTGTTCCCATATGATTGCTAAGCTTGTCTGAAAAATTCACTAGCTCCTGATACACTGTTGCTGTGAGTAGTTTGGTCTATGACTCTGTTTTTCTACTGCATAGTCCCATAGATAGCACAGTGTTGACCTTTTATGTAGTAGGCAACCCACAGCAGTTGTAACAAAGCAATCTCACCAGTGGTTCCCAAATGTTAAGCTAACACAAAAAAAGTGTTTTCTTCTAAGAAATTCTGAGCAAGATTTTAATGAATTAGAGAGCATTCCAGACCACACATTAATTTCATACTTTCAAAGGTCTTCTTGCATATCATGGCAATTTAAATGGAAAATAATTATGAACATATTTCTAACCACCCCATACAGTAATTTCAATGGAAATACAGTAATTGAATACTAATTTATAATAATTAGTAGGCCTCCATGCTACAGGAAGACTAATATAATTTCCTGCACATAATATAATTAGCTTTAAGAAAGATTATTTCAACTCTGAGAACAACCTAAGCCTTTTCCAGAAAGTGCAGGCATATCAAATGCAACTAGTGAAGCATTAAGACAGTTTACACAAGATGTCTTTCATGTGGGATTCACAAAGTACTTGACAAAGATTATCTTTCACTACAAAAACCAGCATGAAGCATTATTTAATATTCTGTGTACCAGAAATGAGGAGCGCTCTCTGAAAAAGATATTAACCAACTGCTAGCATCACATATGAAGTAGCTGAACTGGGAATAGAACCCAAAAGCTTCTGGCACCTAATTCCCTGCTGAAGGCACTGGGCTACATTACATCCAGTTATACAAACCAGCACTGACATCAGCAGAAGTACAGTTTATCCCCCCTAGTATTTTAGAATGTCAGTCTCCATAACACTCTTGGTGTTTTGTGTTACAACAGAGCAAGTATTAGATTTAATTGGTAGTAATTATAATTAGGAAATGTAAACACTTCAGTATAAGCAAATCAGGATTTTTTTTCCTTACAGTACTTCCAACTTCACATTGACTAGAAATGATGGGAATCACGCGTGTGGGAAAAACCTCAGTATCTATGAGTTCCAGCCCTATTTTCAAGCCAGAAGTTTCAGAAAAGCATCTGAGTTTTGGATACTTGCTGTGAGTTGGCAGAAAGATAACAGACAATTTTTTTTTACATTTGCTTAAACCAGCCACAACTCTTTTTTAAACAAACAAAACTGAAAACAGATGCTTATTGGATGCTCAGTATTATCAGCTACCTCCTAATTTCAGAGAAGCAGCTGAGTTTGCAGACACCTCTGACCTCGACACTTGTCCAGTGCCTATTCTAATGGCATAAATCAAGATGGGTTTCTATGGTAATTTTCCTTATCTTCAGTGTGTAATTTTATAGGATTTCCATTCTAATGCCATAGAAAGTACCACCCACCATTATAAAGATTCAAAACAATCAGGCAACTGACAGAAAAATAGAGTCCATCATTATAGAATTTGACAAGCTACTGAGAACTCATTTCAGAATAAGGTAGAATAAGATGTCAAAAGATGAGAAGTTAAATTATACAAAATTAGGTGTATCTGATTAGATACCATAAAGCATAGCAGTATAAAGCAAAAGAAGAACAAGGGAACATAAGAACAAGTGGAAAAGTGAGTAATCCAGGTGGTTTACTCTTTCTAGTATAAAAAAGGCCTCACTATAAAGTGTGCAATAAATATTTTATATAGAACTTACTGTCCCAGGACAGCATTCAGGAATGTATCCTCTCTCTTTTTTAAAACAATATACATTATTCACAAACATAAGGATAAAATTTTCTATCACACTGACAAAGATAAATATATCTCCATTTTCATATCAATAGGCATAAACAGGGAAAATATTTAGAAGAATATCTGTTTTTCTCTTTGAAATGATAATGTACAATTAAACTGCGATTTTATCTAAAGCAGAACTAGCCTTCTTCCAAGAACAACTGGGTATTTTTATAGTATTCCATGCACAAGGAAGTGGAGTACGATAAAAAGGGTAGTTCAGCATTGCAGGAGAAACCAGGTACTGGGTCGTCTTTATTTTTTAAGACCGTGTTGATATGATTTGCTATTCCTTCTGCTGGTTTTGGTTGGGGTGGAGCTAACTTTCCTAACAGGAACTCTTATGGTGCTCTAGATTGGATTTGTGACCAAAACAGTGTTGGTAACACAATCCATGTCTTAGCTGCTGCTGAACAGTCCTGCACAACATTCAGGCCTCCTCTATTTCCAATGCTGAGGTTCAGAAAGTAGGCTGGGGATGAACAAGAAGTTGGGGCCAAGCAAAATCAATCAAAGGGCAACTCATACCACTTAACATCATGCTCAGAAATAAATATGGGAAAAGCAGGAAGGAGCAGGGGAGAAGTTCAGAATTTTAATGCTCATCTTCCCAAGTAGTGGTTATGCATGATGAAATCCCACTTTCCTGGTAATGTGATATTTAGAAATATGAGCTCTAAATGGAACTTTACTGTGGCCAACAGGAACAAGGGAAGCGATAAAATCCAGTGTACTTGGCACTGGGGAGGCCAAACCTTGAATCCTGTGTTCAGGTTTAGGCTCCTCACCCAAGAAGGACACTGAGGTGCTGGAGCATGTCCAGAGAAGGGCAACGGAGCTGGGGAAGGGTCTGGAGCACAAGTTTGATGAGCAGTGGCTGAGGGAGCTGGGGGTGTTTAGCCTGGAGAAAGGGAGGCTCGGGATAGGCCTTTTCACTCTCTCCAACTCCCAGAAAGCATAGGGCCATGGGGGCCAGTCTTTCCAGGGAACAAGTGACAGGACAAATGCATCAGGGAAGGTTCAGACTGTATTTTGGGAAACCCTTCACTGAAAGGGTTATACATTATTGAAACAGGCTACCCAAGAGAGTAGCGGAATAACCATCCTTGGAAGAGTTCAAAAAGGGTATTGATGTTGTGCTTAGGGACACAGTTTAGTAGTAGAACTGGCAATGTTAGGTTAATGCTGGACTTGATAATTTTTAAGAAGTCTTTTCCGGCCTTAATGATTGTAAGAAATGGCTGAACACCTGTTCAGTGACGGGAAGGAATTGACTGAATCCCGTATTTTGCACTGCTTGTTCACACAGCTTTTGCTTTCCCTATTAAATTGTCTGTATTTCAATTTATTAGTTTTCTTTCATTCACCCTTTCACCCCCATTTGCTTCCCCATGGAGGGGCAGCAAGCAAACAGCTGTGTGGTGCTGCCAACTTCATGAACTACAACAGTCCTCATGAGATCCAGGCTGTAGTAAGAATTACAGAATCTCATACAATTCTGGAAGACACCATTTGGTTAGGGTCCCACAAGTCCTGGGCAAAACTGAATTATTACAATACTTTGGCAAGCTAGATCAAAAAATACGCTGGTGATCATAATGGTTCTGCAGAAATACAAACATATATATATATATAAAGATATATATATATAACTAATTCAATCTTGATATTATTATTAAACAGTAAGTGAAAATTTCCAATTAAATACATTAGAAAGACAATGAAACTGTCCTGCAGTGACATCATTATTTCCATTCCATTCCATTTCCATTACATTTTTTGTTTTACAAGTTTTGTGGCAAGGAATTTGCTGCTTAAATACTGTCCAAATACATTTGCACCTGAATAATTATATCAATTAAGTATATCCATTGAAATTCATGGCCTAGGAGAAGGGTAAAGGAGAATATTAGCTTATTAACCAGTCCAATTTAACTGCTACTTTTGAAACAACCTGTTTTCACTTCTTAAAGTATTTACACAAGACAGCCACATGAAACAAAGTTATTAAAAAGAAATTAGTCTTTATAAAAGCAATTAAACAAATTAACAAATTATTACAATAATCTGAATGATCACTAATATTCTGTCTGGATGAGCAGATTCAGATAATTTAAAGGACTTCTCCAATAGTAAATTGTTAAACTGTTCACCATTTATATGAGAAATACAATTAAATGCTTAACAAGTCTAATATCTCTGTCAAAAATACTGAGTTTTTGTTTACACAAAAAGACTGTACTCATACAAAGAGAGGGGGAAAGTCTCTTGTAAATATTTTCCACAGCTCCAGAAACAACAGTGCTGGCAGAAACAGGTGACTGGAAACACAGATGGGAAGCAACCTGCATTTACATTAAGTCTTAAGTTGATGACCAAATTTTACCTTGGTTTTCACCCACTGTCTCCACACTCTAACCTGGTAAATCACTTTTTAAAATCTGTCTCACAAAAGACAAAAATCTTTAAATATTAATAAGTCAGTCTATAAGCTCACACTAGTGAGAAAAGATGACATATATATATGTGGACTTTCTCTAAAAGAATGTCTTTCACTCTTGTCTTCTTAAAGTCTTTGAAGCTTTATATTCCCTCTGATAAATTTGGTCTGTGATGAATATTTTTCATTTTGCCTACAAATAATAATAAAGAACAAAGCACAAAATAACCAGTGGGAAATGGGTGAGATCAAGGGAGTGATTATCTTTGACAAGTGATGTCTAAGATCTGTATAACATACATCAACATATATGAACATATATTAGGCCCATTAGGGACATAATCCATAGGAATTTTCAGAGGAAACAGATACTTAATGCAGCTTACATTATGCATAACTTCACAAACCACTACACTATTTGGCAATATGGGTTTTTTTTCAGATGTGGTTACCTTTCTGGAAGAATTCCTCTAATTTTTCCTTGAAGGGCTGGAGATGTTCCTCAGAAGACTCTCTGCAAACTAACTTCATCTGCTTTTCAGAGGCTAAAAAAAGATGAGACACATTTATGACAAAAGTAATGTACCAGAAGTAGATTCCAGCACCATAGGAGCCTACATCTAAATTAGTCACCTGAACTTACTTTAGAGGTAATAAATAAGCACAAATCTAGCAATTACATTAAAATAAAAAATACGAATACTAGTCTAGCATACTAAATAAACATTTTTCTGTATGTTTAAAGAGTAGAGTTTGTCTTTAGTAAGGAATGTGTTCTAAAACTCCTTCAGTGTGCTAGGGCTTGCTACTAACATAGCCTGCCTCACACACTAATTCTAGATGGTATATGTAAAGCTTTAAAGTCTGTTTCTGTGGTGAGAGGAGAATGCCTTGTATCTGAATGGATTTTAATCAATCAGTGCCAGGCATCCCATCCTCAATCATTTCTCCTGAAACAGACGCAGAAATTCAGCATTACTTAAGTATTTCATACCCAGACCATGATACGAAACAGTTGATGTATGTAAGAAAGATAACTTGCATTTAAGTGCAATTTGTTTACTATTTAATCTATCTGCTATTTTAAGAAATGATGCCCTGCCATTCTCTGAAAAACTTCATTTTTTGCCAATGAATTTTAACGGGCCTAGAACTTCTAGCAAATGTAGTGCATTCCAATGTTCCACATTAAAGATGAGGGAGGCAGAAATCAAAATGAAATTACCTTCCATTTAGCAAATGAATTTGTGAACCACTACAAGATTTTTCTTCCAGAACTTTTCATTCCAAAGAAACTAAATTTAGATGGAAACTTATTTTGGAATTAAACCTAAGACTTACAGTTTGGCTGCATGAACTGTATTCACACCATAGTGTTACCACTATTAAACAAAAATTAATGCTAAACTGTGGAAACAGAAGTTGAGCCTGTGTAGTCAAAATGTCACATTATTTAAATTTGCAATGTAGAGTAAAAAGTCAATGGAAGGTTGAAAACAGATGTGTACTTTTTACTGTGCAAGTAGTATTGTGCTTATAATACCCTTGGACCATCAGGACATACTGGAAAGAAGCACAGCTTTTCAATTAATTGAGAGCAGAAAGACATTTGGACAATTCTTATAGAAAAATACTGAAAAATACCCATTTCCCCTTAAGAGTATATTTTAATTTAGCAACCCTCCACAACTCATGAGGTTGTGTAAAACAGCCTGGGTTACAATGTAAGTTTATCTTTAATCTATAGTCTCGTAAATGGTAGCATATGACAAACCATTCAAATGATTCAGAGTAAAGTTAATGGATATTTGTTTGTATGCCAGGTAGTAGGCAGAATGGAGTGGTGATTTAAACATACTAGACTGGGAAAGAAATTATTTCATTAGTTGCTCAGATATGTATCTTTAATAATTTAAATTAGGCAATAAGAATTCCAAAGTTTATATGACATTTAAAATTTATTTTCTTATGATACATGCTGCTTACCATTAAAAATTTGAACTTTCTGTGATTGTCACAATACATTAATTTAAAGGTGTGTACGCTTAATATTTATGTTTGTAGAATTAGAAAGAGATTTTAACCAAGCAAATTGTAACATTACTTTGGAAGACAACAGACATTAGAATTTTGTAAGTGGAAAAAATTTAGCAAAATAACTGAGACAGTGTGAATTTCTGGCTGTAAATCTGAACAAAGTTAACATACAAATTTGTGGTTTGGTTTTTTTTTTTCATTAAAAAAATCTACAGAAAATAATGAGGCAGCATTTAGAAATTATTTTGGATAAATATAAAATGATGAAACTGTACAAGTAATATAGTACACACAGTATGTTCAGACATTTGAAACACAGTAAATGCCCATGATTTTTACAGTCATGTAAGGTTTGCAATAACTGCAAACCAGTACTTCTTTTATAATACTCTCACATAAATTTATATAAATATATGCAGAATTAAATTTCTATTAATAAATATTAGACAAATAAACTTGAAGGTACAGAAGTATCTAAACACACTCTTATACACTCTAGAAAGGCAATTTCCAAAACATATGGTGTGGCTAATGCATCATCTGAAGCACTGAAAGAAAGCTTCCTGGATGCTTCCTAAAAGCTTTAATAACACAAGATTTATAAAGGTTACTCAGGTAGGTCCCATGCATTTAAGTGACCAAGATCAGGATGAACTGTTCCTAAAGTAAAAAGAAAGAACATACCAAACCACCTTCGGTATTTTTTTTTAAAAATTCAGACTACTAACATTAACCTTAATCAGAAGACAAAAACTAAAGGAAAATCTGGATTAGAAGTACCAACACATAGAGCATATAGAAAAAAAACAAACCGATTTGGATAGTGAATTCTTAAGAAGAACCCTAACACCCCTAACAAGAAGATCAATATTTGGAATGAGGGGAGAGGAACAGTAGGAAGCAAGGCACAGAAATGAAAAAAAATGGGACAGATGACACAGAATAAGTGAATCAGGATGCTGATTAAAACTCTGAAAGTTTGAGATGAAGTGAGATACCAAGATGAGATGAGATACCAATTTCAAATGCTTAAAGTGTTCTTGAAACAATGAAATTGAAAGAGATGGAAGAAGAAATACATATTTCTATAATTAGTAATATTCTAGTTTCCATTATAAGAATGGTATAAAGTCTAATAATTTACACTACTGCAATTTACACTACGGATCATTTAGGCTGAAGAACCTTAGAACACAACCAAATTTGTTTGGGGATAGATCTAGCAAGGAACAATGGAAGTGTGTTCAAAGGAATCACGAATCAGATAACTGTAAAGACATATTTTGAAGAGGAAAAAGCATTCAATGATACAATTAATGTGTAAAGCTTTTGATTAAAATTGTAGTTGCTATGATGCATTTTAAAGTCAGGTGGTCTTTGTCAAGCTGTTTTTGTAACAATGGTGGAAGTCTATCATACAACTAACTGTATGACCTATCACAGTTCTACTCAACATAGAAGAAAAGTTTCTAGTAACTAGCATTCACTGAATTTCCCATTATATAAGGTTTTTTTTGGTTGGTTTTTTATTTACTTGAAACATAATGTTAAAAATGTCATGCCAAACATTATATAAAAAAACCCTCTAAAACTGGAAAGTCTAGTTACATAAATTGGTTTGATTTTCCTTGCTAAAATACTATAACATAAGGGAATCTTACATTTATTCTTTATACTTAGTTCTCATATTCACTACAGTACAAAACTTTTCCTCTTTGAAAGAAAATTACTTCAGCAATGTTTTCATTAGAATGATTTGGAGGTAAAGGATCCTACTATGCATTCCTTCTTTCAAATACACACTGAAAAGCTGCTTTCTGAGAAAATGTTTTTCTGGAATTCTGAGGAATCTGAGGGAATTCTGAGGACACCGACAGCTATCACACCACACATACACTTCTCCTTTCACCATCTAATTCCAAAATAATCATTTGGGAGAATAAAAAACCTGTTTCAGCATTACTGAGTTCAAACAGATGCAAATTATCCACTAATGTAATAACCTTTTGGTTCTTTTCCTTGGTATGAGCTGTATGTTAATGAAATTGAATGTAATACGCTATTTTGAAAATTGTTTATTTCTAAATGAGCTATTGCAAAGAAAAAAAAAATTAAAAGGGAAAATACAAGTGTCCAAAAATATTTGAAAGCCCTTAAAAATTGCTGGATGTACATCATACTTCACCCACTACAAATCTTGGCCACAGAAATGGAAAGCATTAGCTAAACATTAAAACAAAGCTGGAAACTGCTGATTATCAGTTTGCCACTGTCTTCAGATTTAATGCAGTACTTGGCTCAAAAAGTTCTTTAAAAATCCCCAATATAAGTGAAAATATTTACAGAATAGAACGTCTCTCACTTAATGCCTATTGAGCAATAGTCTTAAAACTCCACAGACACTTGTAAATCTGTCAAAAGAATCATGGCCCATAAACAAACTTTCAAGTAAAGAGCATTTCTGTGTCAATCAGACATGATTTGGAATTTTTAAAGCACCATTTTTAAAGTAAATGCAAGACCAGAAATAGTTTCAAGTTGATAACAGTAAATTACTAACTATTTACTCACCAGAACCCACCAGTAGCATTTACAGGAATCAGCCTGACAGCAAAACCAAGTATCAACACCATGAATTCCTATAAACCTGTCACTGACACTATCCCCTATGAGTTATGTCTCTGGGAAAGCTGCTAAACCTCCCCTGCTCCTGTCTGTTCAGACTATGGCAGGTTATACTGCCAAACTTGCTCTTTTATTTGGTTACAATGCAAGCATATCTTTGACAGAAGGATTACTATTTGATAATTCCTTTTTTAGAACTGTTACCTCTTCTGTTTTGAAGCACATTTGAATTCATACTGCAAAAAAATGCAGAGTAGTGCAAAATAACCCTGAATTTTTGTATGAGAGAATTCATAATCTTTTACAGTGTAGAAACCTGTCATGCTGCTTGGATCTCTATGCCCAAATAAAAACCTAATAAACCTCCGATAAAATTAATACGTTTACATTATTCAGCAATTGCTATGTAATTTTCCCATGCTTTAGTTCCTTTGGTTTTGCTTTATTATTTTTCTTGCTTGAAAACAACTTTGCAAGCTAAACAAACAGCTACTGGTGGAGATGTATGTTGGACACTGCTGCAGGATCTGGTTATAGTCTCCTGTTATTACATGCACTTAGGTACCTGCTTACTGGAGCTGTTCACATGGTATTAAATGAATGCATTTTGCACTCTCTGCAGCTTTTGCACTTATGTATAATCTTGCATGTAAATTTTCTTTTCAGATAGAATTTTAAATAATGTTCGGAAGGGAGGAGATTGATCTTGATCCCATGAGAGAATGGTAAGAATTTTAACAATTTCCAACTGCAAAAGGCTATGCTGCTAGACTCAGAAAACGTTGAGAGACAGTATTTTATCTTGGAAACGTATTAATAATCTGTACACGCCAGTAATAGGAACATACAAATCTTCAAGCACTGTCACCAAAGCCAGAGCGGAGCTGACTAATTCGGAAGCCTTTGAACAAAGCAGAGATGGAAATGCTGTGGAGTGGGAAGTTTTCTGAGACAAAACTATCGGAGAAAAACGTAAAAGGGCATCAGATTGTGGTAGTGCTCTGTTCTCAAGCTTAGCTTTTATTGCCTTAAATAAAGGTAAACAATGTAATGCAAAAAAAGTGTTAGCACACATAAAACTAAATACACCATTCTAACCTATTAATTGCTTGTATAGCTACTGTTCTGTTACGATATTTTCAGCTAATTTAAAAGAAGACGTGCTTCTATATACAGTTATTTTCTTAACACATTCATAATATAGTTTCCTTAAAAAATAATTTCAAAGGATAGAAGATACTAACTAAAAAGTCCTGTCTTTGTCTGAAATACATTTTCTCATGACACACAGAAACAAGTATCTGTTTAGGTGCTCTAACTGTCATGTATAAATGAGACAGAAAAAACATTCCAGTGATATGTCCTAAGATGTGGAAAGTGAAATAACTGAACTAGTGGCATACAAAACACTCTGTAAGGAAGGTTCACCTGTTCTGAAGGAGTCAGACATCTTGACAATTCTCACAAATTTGATGGTTCTACCTTTGTCTTTTGAGGGAGCTTTGTTTGTTTATTATAAGTTCAACAACATTTTTGAACTGGCATACAGATGGCATACAGAGGAACCTTCAGGCCTATATTAGTTTCAACTAACCTAAACGAAATTTTTTTAGCTCCTTGTTTGGTGAAAGGGCATCAACATTTTATACAAATCATTTAAAATCTTTCTGTTAAAACTGTTTCCCAAGAACACATTTAGCAAAATGAACGAAGCCTGCTAGTAAAACTAAATATTTTTCACGCCATAGCAACATATCTGAGCCTCTGCTTAATGTATTCCTTCTGAAATGGTAGTTTACATTCAGGGCACCCTTCAGCAGAGAAGCACACTGCAAGGGACTGAACACTACATATAAATGATTATAATGACTAAAGCCTCATAATTTTCCAGTCAAGTCTTTGAAAGATTCCTTTAAGTGATTCCAGCACACATGATTAGTAGAAAATTTTTGTTAAGTGTCAAGATCCAAACATACAGAACTCCACACATCATTAAGATCTGTCAAGAGTGTAGAACTGTGTGCTAGCAGAATCTGCTGAGAAACTGGAACGTTTCCCTTTGCTCTGAAGAGTAAAAAAAAAAAAAAACAAAAAAAAGAAAGAATATTTTGAAATTG
>VWZN01009502.1:11160-24464 GCA_013396955.1 Regulus satrapa
AGCCCCTTCCCGGCTCCTCAGGGATTCTCCAGCCCCTTCCCACCTCCGTTCCCTGCCCTGGACTCGCTCCAGCCCCTCAGAGTCTCTCTTGTTGGGAGAGGACCCGAGGCTGTGGCCTCACCAGTGCCAGGGGACCGGCACCACCCCGGCCCTGCTCCACCCCAGTGCTGGCACAGCCCAGGGGCCTTTGGCCTTGCGGCCGCCCGGGCTCACCTGGGCGCCTGTAGAGCTGCTGGCAATGGTTCCAGGTCACTGGAGTTTCTCTGGTGGTGGGAAGCCATTCCCTGGCTCCTGTCCCTCTGTCCCTTGTCCCCAACCCCTCTCCAGCTCTCCTGGAGCCACTCAGGGACCTGCCAGGGGCTGGGAGCTCTCTCTGGATTGTTCCCTTCTCCAGGATGAACATTCCCAGCTCTCCCAGTCTGGCTCCAGAGCAGTTCTGTGTCCCTCTGAGCTCCTGGATTGCTCCCGAGCCTCTGCCAGAACAACTCCCAATGTTCTAATTCCACCTCTTCCAAACCCCTTCCTAATCCTCACCTTTTATTTTCCTTTCTTCCTTCATCCCTTTCCTCCTGGCTCTTTATTCCCTCTCCCCACAAACAGCTACCTGGCCCCTGGACGCTCCGGCCGCGCACTTTCCATGGCAGGGACTCGCTCGGGCTTTGTTTGGGATTTGCCCGAGGCACGTTCAGCCTCCCGGGGCCACCAGCAAGAGGCCTTTGGTGCGTTGTGGGGGTTCCCTTTGAGCCTGTACAACCATGCAACTCCTCCCAGCAGCCGCCAAGCCCCGCGGAAGCGTTTTGGCCCCGGCGCTCGGCCTGAAAAGCGCCTGTGAAATCATATTTAAGGTTGTCTCTCTCGAAGGTGCCCCCTTGGAAAAACCTCCTGCCAATGATGTTCAGCTCGGGTTTGTAGTTCAACACAAAGGCCCCGCCGGACAAAGCCGAGCGGGACCCGGGCTGGAAAAGCCCTCTTAGGTCCCGGCTAATCCGTCCCCCCCGCCAGCCCGGGGGATTGTTCCCAACAGCTTGTTTTCCTTGCCCTGACCTACATAGTCAAAAAGAATCTTGTTGCACATTTTTGTTTTGTATCTGGAGGTCTCGGAGGAGCTAAATCCCCTTCTTGGCGGGGCAGGATGCGTTGTTAAACAGCGCCGGGGCCTCCAGGAAAACCATGGAGACGCGGGGACAATGAGGCCTCTATGGGCCCCGCTTGGCCGCGGGACGGGCCCGGCCTCTCCCAGCTCCGGCGGTGGGCGCCGGGACGCGCCGAGCGGGCGATGAAGACGTCCACGCGCTTGGCAGCCTGTCCCCAAATAGAGTGGTCACAGCGGCGCTCCAAGACGGGATCCTTGGGAGGGGGGAACGCCAGGAGCTCTTAATTAACCTGCTGGGGATGGGGCAGAGGTGAAGGCGGCATCCCGGGAATCCTGGGCCGCACCCCTGCGGGTGGGTGGAGAAGCCAAATCCCCGTTGAGGTGAGGAGATCCACGCGTGGGGAGGGCTTGGGAGCGCCTGTTTTTTAAGGAAAATAAGGATGGGAACGGTGTGGGAGGAGGGTATTGAGGGAACTTGGACTGTGCTCTCATGGGTGAGTGGAGGAGCCAAGTCCTCGTTGAGGTGAGGAGATCCATGTGGGGGTAGCGCATTGCAGCTCCCAGTTTTTTAGGAAAACAAGGATGGGAACGGCGTGGGAGGAGGGCATTTGGACTACCTGGGCTGTCCTTTGCCCATCCCTCGCCTGGCTGGCAGGAGCAGGGTCATTTGTGGACACGAAGGGCTGCAGGTGGGAATTTTGGCGGCTTGGAGCGGGCACTGTCACGGATGGCCGAGTTAATCCCTTTTCCTCCCCGGCTGCCAAGGCCTGGTGGTTTCTCTTACCAACGCCTGGAAAGCACCTGGGACTCCCATCTCCTGGAGCTGCACTCACCCAGAATAACCCCCTGAGCTCCTCTGGGCGTTGGAGACACCTCCCGAGTGCTTGGAGGGTGTTGGGATGCACCAAGGGTGATGAGAAATCCGTGGGGAATGGCTGGAATGACACCGGGGGTTGTGTGGGGAGAGAACTCTGTGGTGGCTTGGACCCCAAAAGTTTCCTCCTGCCATAGCTGAGAGCATCAGGGCGCTGGGGTTGTTTGTCACCCATGTCCTCGAGACGTCTCAGACCTCAAATCCCCAAAAATAGGGATCACAGAGCAGGAATGCTCAATGGCTAAATTAATACAGCCCTGCATTAATTCATGTTACATATTCCTAAATTAATAGCGAAGTACGATCAAGTTAATGATCAAATGTTAACAGGACAATATTAAACAAATTATTAAAGCCTGCTTTCATTTTTTTTTCATGGATAACTCTGCCTGCTCAGGACCTCTGCCAGCTTCCAGGGAAACACCTGCTCCCTTTTCCAGCTTTTTCAAACCCCGTTTGTTTTTCCTTTCCAGCTCTTGGATCTGTTCATCCAGTGGGATTGGTCGACATATTTGGCCGACTACGGACAGCCCACGTGCAAGTACCTTCGTGTGAACCCCACCACAGCCCTCATCCTGCTGGAAAAGTGAGTGCAGCTCCCAAATCCCGGGAGAGTTCCCACCCCCATCCTGGGGGAGAATTTCCATCCCTGCGAGCAAAGACCTCGGCCCAGGGTGGACAGAGGGAGCTCAGAGAGAAAAATCCCATTTTATCCAATTGACCCCAATCCCACATTATCTAAATTCAATGGCTTCTTTTTATTGGCTCTTAAGCAGAGTTTTCCTTGTCCTGCCAGAAAATTTCGCTGTAAAGATGAACCTCCAGTTCCAAAATCCTTGAAAATGTGCTGGGCTTCAGGCAGGAGTGGCTATCCCAAGTGTTTTAGTGTTTGGACAATGCCATGAACAGCTTTTGGTTGTGAAGGGGTCGGGCAGTTGGATCACGTTGTTGTAGGTTCCCTTCCACCTGAGATTATTCTGGTTTATTCCTTTCTATTTCTGTATTTCTATTTCTCTTTATTTCTACATTTTTAATTTTATTTATTTATGTATTTCTGGTTGTATTTATTTATTTATTTATTTATTTATATTTTTGTGCCTTGCTGTTTTTATTTCTTCCTATTTCTGCACTTTTAATTTCAATTTATTTCTATATTTATGTATTTGTATTTCTATTTCTACTTCTGCATTTCTGCATTTCTGCATTTCCACATTTCTATATTTCTATTTCTGTTCATTTCTCTAGTTCTATTTATCCCTATTCCTATTTCTACGTTTTCATTTCTATTTATTTCTGTTTCTGTACGTTTATCTCCATTTCTCTTTCTACGCATTTCTACATTTCTATTTATTTCTCTTTCTACATTTTTACCCCGGAGGAGCCTCCGGGTGCCCCGAGCCAGGCCGGGCTCCCTCTGTCCATCCTTTGAGGGCCGTCATTCCCATGCTCCGCACGGCTCCCGAACGTCCCCAAGGCTGGAGCCGTGCCGGGAACAGCGCCCGGACGCTCCGGGGTGGCTCCGGGGCCGTGCCGGTCCCAGGGGCGAGCCGGGAACGCCGCGGGATTTGCCCGAGGAAAAGCGGGATTTGCTCTGCCTGTCAGCGCCTGCCCCTGGTGGGTCTCCCAGATGATCTCCGCTGGTCCAGCTCCAAGCTGGCTTGGGAAGGATCCACTGTGGCTCCCTGCAGACCTCCCAGGGCGTCCTCCAGCTGGTGGGACTGAGAACGAGCCAAAAAGTGGGAATGGAGCCTTTTCCCAGCGGGTCCTGCCACAGGCGCTGCACTGCTGGGTCCTGCGTGGAGGAGAGGGCAGGAGGGGATCCCCGTGGAGCCATGGAATGGTTTGGGTAGGAAGGGACCTTAAATCCCATCCCATTCCATGGGCAGGGACACCTGCCCCTAGCCCAGGCTGCTCCAAGCCCTGTCCAACCTCACCTTGGACACTTCCAGGGATCCTTGAATGCTCTTCTGGCAGTGTGGCCCCAGCCCTAAAGTCGCCATCTCCTCGAGGAGAAAGAGCGACCCCAAATCCCCTAAGCGGGCTCCTGGTGCTCTGACTCCCAAATCCCCTACACAGGCTCCTGGTGGTCTGACTCCCAAATCCCCTAAGCGGGCTCCTGGTGCTCTGACTCCCAAATCCCCTAAGCGGGCTCCTGGTGCTCTGACTCCATCTCTAGCCCAAGCAAACCCGGCTGCACCCCCGGCAGTGTCCAAGCCGGGCTGGGCCGGGCTCGGAGCACCCCGGGACACTGGGAGGCACCCATGGCACTGGATGGGCTGCAAAGGTCCCCTCCAAGCCTAATGAGCCTCCAAATCCCAGATTCTCTGAGCGGCCTTGGGCTGTCTGGGAACAGCGGGGCTCCCTCTGTGTCACCGCGGTCCAGGGACGCTCCAGCTCCTCTCCAGCAGGATGTCACAGCGCCTCGGGACACGCCGAGGGGACCGGGGAGGGACAGCGGGACTCAGCTGGGCTTGCAGCCCTTTAACACCTCCTGGCCTTATTTTGACACCGGTGTTTTCTGGGCCGTGCTATCCCTGGGCTATCCAGGGCCCTGGGTCAGGGATAGGGATGGGAATGCTGGGGGACGGTTGGATTAGGTGACCTTGGAGGGCTTTTCCAGCGGGAATGATTCTGTGGTACACAGCGAATTCGTGACCTGACATGCAAGATGTGAGAGTTCATCCAGAGCTAACAGCACAACGCTGAAATACTGGGCCACCCAAAATCTGGGAGCTCGGCCATGCAGCGTCGGGAAGAGCTGGGGAGCTGAGGCAGGCAGTGAGCTGGGATCATGGCAGAGGCTGGGAAGGGGGTGGCAGCAGGAGAGCAGCTCAGCACTCTTTGTGTTTGTGTTTCAACACACTTGAAGTGGTGTTAAAATGTCACCAAACCCAGCCTGGCTCGTTCCATGAAGGCATAAAATCCTGGAATGGCTTGGGTTGGGAGGAACGTTAAGGATCATTCCTATCCCACCCCATCCATGGGCAGGGACACCTCCCACTGTCCCAGGCTGCTCCCAGCCCCTGTGTCCAGCCTGGCCTCGGACAGTCCAGGATCCCCTCCGAGGGTCTCTGTCCATGCCCCAGGAGCTCTCCCCAGGCTCCGGGCACATCCGCTGCCTCCCATCCCGCGGGGAATTCCGCGGGGGCCGGCGCAGCCTGTAACCTGTTCTCCTGGTTATCTCTCTCCCGTATCACCCGTGTGTCTCTCTCCCAGGATATCCCGGGTGTAAGTATGCGCTCGCTCGGGCTTTCACCCTCACCTCGCAGGGCCCCGATTGTCCGCTCTCAATGGAGCCCGAAGCGCTGGAATTGCAAAGCGCCTCTGGAGCGGGGCCCTGCGCAACCCGATCCTCCCAAATGCACTAATTAGAGCTAAAAGAGGAGCTTTTACCGCGCTGCTCCCCTCCCCTCCCGCATTAATTGAGACAAAGCCCGGCTCTCTCCGAGGTGGTGTTTGTTGACAGGGGTGGGGACAGCGCCCAGCTCGCCTTTCCCTTCCTTTCACTCCTAATCCTGGGACCGGCTTCCAGACCCTGCCTATCCCAAGGCTCTGCTCGGAGGAAGAAAACTGGGGAGCTGCACGGCCCATCCCGAATCCTGCGGGATTTTGTGTCCTGTATCCCAATTAATAATGACGGTTAATAGCTCAATGCACCTTCATGTGGCACCTTCAGGAGATCCCAGCAGCTCCCAGGCTTTTCCAGATCCGCCTCTGGGGGTGTGGAATGGGCACTCCCAGTTATCCCAAGGCTCTGCTCGGAGAAATAAAACTGTGAATCTACACAGCGCAGCCCGAATCCTGTGGGATTTTCTGTCCTGTAGGTGATTTAATTAATGAATGATGGTGGTGTCAGGAGAACTCAGCAGCTCCCAGATGCTCCCAGACATTCCCAGATCCACCTCTGGGCGTTTGCTGTGGGGTTTGGGCTCCAGCTGCAATCCCTTTCCATCCTGATCCGGAGGTTTATCCCTCCAGCTCCTTCCCAGCCATGCAAACCCCCCGCAAGGTCCCCTTGCACGGAACGTGCGCTGCTTCCGAGGCATTCCATGGGCCCGAGCAGATCCCGTGGGATGGGAGATGCCCCCAAAGGTGCTGGGATAGAAAAGCTCTGAATTCCCGCTCTGTGGAAGGGCTGGAGAGGGAAGGGAAGAGCTTTCCAAAGGTACAGGTCAATTCCAGCACCTCTGATGTCCCTCTGGAGCCTGGCAGAGCTCCCAGCCCTCCTGGGACAGGGCTTGGAGACCTCCTGGAGCTGCTTGGAGTTCCAGGGGGGGAAATTATCCCCAAAACCACGAAAGGAGGGGCTGGGCAACTCCAAACTCTGCTTCCCATTGGCTCAATTTCTCCCTGGTTCTCCTGAAGGAGCAGCTGCCAACCTGCTCCGGCTAAAAAAATCAGGAAGAAACAAAGCAATCCCGATTTTGGTGACTGGAAGTGCTCCAAGCACTCCCGTTCCTGCTGGGAGAGAAGCTCCATCTCTGGGCACTGGTAACCCCAGTAAATTCCCCTTTGGGATAAAGTTGTTATCCTGGGTTCCAAGCCTGGCGTTTTTGGGAACATTTCAGATTCCCTGTGGCGCTTTGTAGGAGATTGGAGCCTGGGAAACTCTGGATGTTTGTTTTTGTGTTCCATAAGTTTGGAGAGGTTGGGGTTGTGCTCAGTTGACTCCAGAGCCTCAGGATGATCCAGTGCCAGCTTCTCAGGGATCATCAGCGCCCTGTCCCTGTCACTTCAACGCTTCCTTTAGGTCCCCAAAGCCGAAAACTGGGATTGCAGGATGCATCCAAAGCCCTCATCCCCTGCCAGATCTGATTTACCCAGAAAATATTTTACAAATTGGGATAACCTGGAAGAGCCGAGCCCCAACAGGTTGGATTTTGGGAGGTTGTGCCTTCGGGAGCTGTGGGAAGGTTGATCCTAGTGGGATTTTTTTCCCTTCCCAGCACCCTTGGGGCATGTCCCAGGCCCTGTTCCCCCCAGAATATGGATCTGGGAATGCAGGAGTGCATGAACCCCCTCCCAGCTTTGCATGTGGGGTCGCATCCCACCTCCTGCTCTGCTGGGCTCTGGATTTATGGAGACCTCCTGGAGACACCGTGCTCCTTCCAAACAGCTGGAATCCTTCCCGGCATGGAAATTATTCCATGCTATATTCAATATAAATTATATACATGTATATAATTTATATTTTTTATTATTCTTTGGGAAAACCAGGATAGCGGATGGTGCCCCTGCCCACGGCAGGCGTTTGGAAATGGATGGGGTTTAGGGTCCCTTCCAACCCAAACATTCCTTGATTCCCTGGAATATTTAATAAAATTTAAATTCACAACTCCAGACCTTCCCAGCCTCCCCCAGAGCTGCAGCTCCTGCATGCACGTTGGAAAAGCCTCGGTTCTGTGGATTCTGTGCTGATGGTTAAATTCCCTCCTCAAATTCCATCACTGTGGCCGACGGTGACACGGGGCGGAGAAATCCTTGTTGGGAAGAGGGAGGATTTAGGATTTCCTGCATTTGGGAATTTGGGAGAGACCCCAAAGTGCCATTGATTGGGATTGGAGGGCTTAAAGAAAAAATGAGGGGAAATTTTTTTTTAATTGGTGCAGAGCCTGGAAATTCCTCTCGGGCCACTGGACATTCCCAACCCATGTTCCATGACCTGTCTGTGCTCTGCACAGGGTGCAGGACACCAGCAGGGAAAAAAAATAAAACCCCCAAACATTTTTGCCCAGTTCCAGAAAAAAGGGCGGGAATCTGGGAGACCCTGAAGCGGCGTTGATGGGGACTGCAGGGGGTTTAAAGCCTGGAGAATGCCCCAAAAAATTGGCGTAGAGGCTTGAAATTCCACAGTGTGAGCGCTGGACGTTGCCGGTCCCTGCTCCATAACCTGCCTGTGCTCCTGCAGGATGCGGGACACCAGCAGGAAGAACAACGTGTTCGCCCAGTTCCGGAAGAACGAGCGGGACAAGCAGAGGCTGATCGACACCGTGGCCAAGCAGCTGCGCGGCCTCATCAGCAGCCACCACTCCTGAGGCCGCGCCTCCTTCCCGCCGCCCGCCCCGGGAATCTCGTCCGCAGAGAAGATTTGTATTTTTGTATTCACCTGGAAAGTCTGCGCGGAGCCTCCCCCCGACGGCAAAACGCTCCCGGTGGGACAGCCCCAGGAAGAGAGGTGGTGTCAGGGAGACTCCTGGATAAACTCCTATTTTCAGGGGTTTAGGAAGTGATGGGAATTCTTGAAGCCTGGGAGAACCCGGACTGAATTTTGTTGGTCTTTTTTTCTGTTTTTTTTTTTCTTTTTGTTTTTTTGGTTTTTTGTGGGATTTTTGGGGTTNTTTTTTTTTTTTTTTTTTTTTTTTTTTTTTTTGTCAAAGCCAAATTGAAGGGATCATCCTGCCTTCCTTTTGTTAATTTATTCCCTTGGAAAACAGAGAAATCTGGGAAGAGCCGGGTTTGGGCTCTCTGGGCAGGGGGAAGAGGGTCACCCTGAGTGTGCCCTGTGGTTTGGATTTATGTAGGAAAAAGGGATTTCCCAGGTTTTACTCTCCCCTTTTCCCCCTCCACGGGCTGATTTCCGAATCCCTGGAATCGTGACGCTTTCCCGCATGTCCGTAACCATCCCTGGGCTCCCCCCCGGGGGCTGTGGGACCATGGAGAAGGGTTCGGAGCTGCCTCCTGGATTGGATTTGGGAAGGGACAGCTGAAGGATAATCTGGGAATGTGTCCCGTGGCACCGCTCCGGGGCTGGGATCCCGCTGGACACATCCATGGGTGGGCAGTGGGAAGGGATGGATATTCCACAGGGATGGCGGGAAGGCACACAGGATCTCCCAGTGTCCAGCAAGGCTTTGTTCCCTCTCTTTTCCCTGCCAGTGTCCCATCTTCCCTCTCCTCCCGATGGTTCCGTGAGGAAAGCTTCCCTGGCTCCCCCCGGTTGGAGCTGGGCTGGTGGGAATCTCCTGGAGGCAGTGGGAGCAGTGCTGCTCCAAAGTGCCTGTGGATAAAATTCCCCCTTCCCCAAAACCCTCTGCTCAAACCAGGCGGCCACCAACGGGATTTAACCCCCGGATCCCAGTTCCAGAGGGGGATTTTCGCCCTTCTCATCCTTTTGCCTCTAATTCCTCACGTTACCCACCCACATTCCCAAACCCGTGAAGGGAATTCAGACCTTCCTGGGTGTTGTTGCAGCCCTGGAAGTGCTGCTCCTGTGCCCGTTCCCAACACGTTAATCCAGAGGTTTTACCTTCCAGCCTTGTCCCTCAGGAATGTTTTGGGGTTGGTTTTCATTCGGAGAAGATTCGTTTGGCTCAATCCCAAAATTAAATGGGAACATGGTCAGGAATGACCCCCTGGAGCTCTTGGGCTGTCCCAGCCAACTCCAGCTACAGGGACCAAGGGATTATTTTCATTAATAGGAGGGAAAAATTGTAATTCCTTGGTTTTGGAGAGGGATCAGAGGCTCCTGGTGAGCTCCTCTTGGAGGGATATGGAAGAGGGATGGAGGGAAAAGCAGCAAGTGAAGGAAAGTTGGAGTCAGCGTGGCCAGAAAGGGATCGGCTTTGGAGACACCTCTGGAAAAGACCCAGAGGGACAAGGGATGGGAATTCTGGGAGTGGGACAGAGAAGGAGCAGAAACCCCGGGACACAGGGAAGGGATTCTGTGCCGCCATCCTGAAATTCCATTTTCCCTTCCTATATTTCACTCCAAGAGCTATTCCCACAAAAAATCCCAGCACAGCCAAGGCAAGGCCTCACTCCAGGCAGCTCCCACCCTTCCCAAATCCCATTCCAGGGCTGGGCTCCCCTTCCCATCTCCCATTCCAGGAGCAGCAACCTGGGATGGGTTTCCTCGCTCCTTCAAGGCTCTTTTTAGGAAAACCAGGATTGGGATCCTCCAGCCCGGCTCCTGGCACTCGGGATTTGCTGCTGGGGAAGTCAGATCTGGCCCAGGGAGAGACTCAGGGAGTTCCTGATCGCGGGAGGTCAAGAGCCGGAACCGCAAGTCACAGCCCGGGATGAAAAATGGGATTTTGGGACTCTGGTCCCAATTAACTTTTTGTTCCGAGAGATGCAGCTCCATCCCTTCCAAACAAAATTAATCTTTTAAACAGATTGCCCCCTCCAAAAAAAAAAAAAAGAAAGCTCTGGAAGACATCCCAAATCCCCTCTCAGTCTCTTCCTAATGACGGGTGTCCTCCGACACGGATGGAATTGCTTAGGAGGGAAAAGTGGCTGCAGGGAGTTCAAAAGGGGGGTGAGAAACAGGGGCAGGACCCGAATCCAAGATTTCCAGCTTCCCAAAATAAATAATGCTGCTCTCACACCTCGCTCCACAGCCACTGAACATCCCTGTATTTTTTACGAAAAGAGAATTGGATTATCCCGTCATTTTTCCTGGCTCCAGCAAATCTATTCCAGCAGCAGTGGGAAAAACCCATATTAAACCCAAACTGGCTTCCCAAGAAGCTGCTTTCCTTCTTCAGGGGGTGTCAGGCATGCCAGGAGCTGAGAATAATCCTGTGAAAGGTGTCCAGAGTGGGAATCTGCAGCCCAAGCCATCATAGGATGTTCTTCCTGAGCCATCAGCACCTGGGAGATGGGAAAGGAGGGGTTTTCCTGGGAATTTTTGGGTATTCCTGGGCCTGGAGTTGAAGATGCTCCTGGTGATTTTTGCACTTTGTTCCAGATCCAATCCCAACTTCCCTGCAGACTGGGACAGGAGGAGTCGGGGTGAGGCTGTTTTGGGGTTGTTGGTGGAATTTTGGGCAGGAGCTGTGGGAAAGGCCGTGGTGGCCCCAAATTCCTTGGAAGGTGCTGGGAAGTGAGGCTGGGATGGAGCTGGAGCTGCTCCGAGGGCATTGCTGCTGTCACATCCCTCGTGCTGAAATGTTGGGATCAAATTCCGACCAGAATCCACATCCCAGGCAGAGATTCCTCACCCTTGGAAGTCTGCTGGCTCCGCTGGGCTTTTCCCTTAGTTCAGGGCTGGGTTTGGTGCTTTCTGGGCCTTGGAAGGGTTTGGAGCATCCCAACACCGCCCCACGCTCCGGTTGGGTTTGTGTCCCAGCCCTGGGTGCCGCAGGATCTTTGGGATCTCTATCCCATTTTTCCTACAGCTCCAGAGGGCTGGAGACCCCTCGTACCCCCCCAGCACGATTCCGTGTTGATCCCACTGCCGGCAGCTCCAAGGGAACACAAATCCCATCCCAAGGGACTCCGGGCTGGTCCCAGCTCTGCTGCCCACTGGGAACGCCGTGGATCGGCAGGAAGCCACCCGCACACGCCGGGATTGGCTGGGATTCACCCCAAAAACGCCGGGATATGGGGTTTGCTTCACCCCAAAGCTGCTGCTCCAGTCTCCAGCCCCTCTCTTGCCCCCAGGGCTGGATTTGGGAAGCTTTTCCCAGAGCTGGGATCCATCCCCGCCTGCAGCTTCCCAAAACCTCCATGGGCAGCTCTGGAATCCTGTCCTACCCTTCTCCCTGCCTTGGCCCATCCCTCGGATTGTGTTTTGCCAGGAAAGCCCCCACATTCCCATCCCACATCCCATCCTTCCCTGCCCACCGGGGTTGCCTTTTCCCGTTGATTTTGGGGTGGAAGGGCCCGATTTTGGGAAGCGAGGCGGTGGAAGCAGCTTTTTTTGCACAAGTCGTTGCACAATAAGGGGAAAATTTAGCAAATTAGGTTTAACTTTAAAGGGAATTTTGTTGGGTTTTTTGGGGTTTTTTTTTCCTTAAAACTCGCTAGCAGAGCTACTGATTCCAAGAGGAAAAAGAGCTGGAGTGGTTGGAGAGAGGACTGCATGGTTTACAGGTTCAATTCTGTTAGAAATTAGCATGTTGGACATTTATCCTGGTGTAATTCCAATTAAACAAATACAGCATTTAACTGTTTCATTAATGCCTCCTCTGCCTCTGCGCACCCCTGGGGAAAACCCTGACACATCCATCCCACAAGGGACGAAATTCCACATCTCCTTTGGACACCCGGCTGCTGGAACACCCAGATTTATGGGGGATCCAAGGGGAAGGAGATCCCTGGATGAGCATTGGATCCCGCCCTCCCTCACTGCCCTGAGTGAAGCCAAGTTCAGCCCAGCTCTGGGGGATTTTAATATTTTGATTTGTTTCTCTCCAAAAATTCCTCCCTGGGAGGGTGGGCAGGGGCTGGGCTGGAATTCCCAGAGCAGCTGTGGCTGCCCTGGATCCCTGGCAGTGCCCAAGGCCAGGCTGGACACTGGGGCTTGGAGCAGCCTGGGACAGTGGAAATTGCCTCTGCCATGGCAGGGAGGCACTGGATGGGATGTAAGGTCCCTTTCAACACACACCATCCTACTCCTCTATGATTTTGTTGTTGTTGTGAATTCTAAATCAAGGGACATCGCAGAAGTATACTTTTCCCTGGTTCTGTAGGAAATGGAAGCATTAGGAGAGCCGAGCACTTGTAGTTCTGTACAGTTTGTCCCTGACAGCTGATTCACAAAGTCTTCTTTTGGGAGAGAGCAGAGTTTCAACTGCTTTGCAGGCAGATTGTAAACTGGCAATCTAGGTCATTGTAAATACAAAATAAACCAGCTGCCAATAAAACTGAAATATAATTCTCTATTCCCAGCGCATGCAAGCAAAGAAACAAATCCAAGATATTGGCAGTGACAGCTGACATTCCCTCCTCTGTTTGTGGTGCCGTGTTCTTCCACTCACTGAGCAGCCTCAGGTGTTGCAAGGACAAAGAGATGATGGNATGGCTCGAGCAGATGATGTGGGGTTTGTGTGGGATGAAGGATTTAGGGAATCTCCATGGGCTGGGACAGCAAAGATTCCTGGATGGTTTGTATTCCAGGAATTCCTCTAAATCCCTTTTTTAAACCGTTTATCCCTGTTGGTTTCTGGCAGATCCTGGGGCGGGGATTCCCAGGTGTAAATTTGGAACAGTGGGAAGGAAAACATTCCCTGGAGTTGTTGGTGACTCCCCCAGTGCCAGGGGCCTTTCCCCACAGGAGAGGGAAAAAAGAGGGAGGGAATCTCCTGGATTTAACCAGGATATTCCTGGGCATTTCCTGGTAATGGGGGAAAAAAGGGAAAATTCAATCTCCTCCCACAGGAGGACCCCAAAATCCAGGAAGTCCCCAGTGCCTGGGTTAAGGACCTCCGTGCCGCCCCTGTCCCCCTTTCCTGGTGAATTCTGGGAGCTGGGCTGTGCCAGGGACAGCCCGGACGCTCCAGGTGGGAGATGGAGATGTCCCGCACCGGGCAGGGTGGGAGGCGGACCCTGGGGGGAGATGGTGGGATCTCGGATCTTCCAGGATCAGTGGACCCCGGCCCTTCCGGGATCACT
>VWZN01009502.1:25454-45478 GCA_013396955.1 Regulus satrapa
GTGAAGCCAAGTTCAGCCCAGCTCTGGGGGATTTTAATATTTTGATTTGTTTCTATCAAAAAATTCCTCCCCAGGAGGGTGGGCAGGGGCTGGGCTGGAATTCCCAGAGCAGCTGTGGCTGCCCCTGGATCCCTGGCAGTGCCCAGGCCAGGCTGGACCCTGGGGCTTGGAGCAGCCTGGGACAGTGGGAAGGTGTCCCTGCCCATGGATGGGCTTGGAACGGGATGGGATTGAAATTCCCTTTCCAAACCATTCTGCAATTCCACGATTTCTCCGCCACGGCTCCGGAAACACCTGCAGCGGACTCCCCGCTCCCGAGGGAAGGGCGGACAGGCGGGCGCTGGGCTCCAGGAGCCGGAGCGAGAGGCGGCAGAGGGGAGCTGGGGAGCCCCGGCTGCCACGCAGAACGCGGAGCGGAGGGATGCGGGAGCGGGGGGATGCGGGAAGGGAGAGGAGCCGATGGGAGACAGAGAGGCTGGCTCCTGATAGGAGCGAGATAAGGCGGGGAGGGCTGGATGCGATCCAGGAGGAACCAGCACGGAGCGTGACCGTGCGGGGTGGGAAACTGAGGCACGGGGGTGCCGGAGAGGGCGAGGACGGGCCAGGCAGGGGACACCGGCATGAGGGTGCGGGGAGGAGCCCAGGCCGGGACAAGCAGGACCTTCCTCCTTCCCTCGCCGCTGCCTCCTTCCCAGGTGGGAGCGGGCCGCATTCCTGCCGGAGACAGGAATCCCCCCCCTCCCTTCCCTGCCCCATCCCGCGCCCCACGTGGCTCNGCCCGGACGCTCCAGGTGGGAGATGGAGATGTCCCGCACCGGGCAGGGTGGGAGGCGGACCCTGGGGGGAGATGGTGGGATCTCGGATCTTCCAGGATCAGTGGACCCCGGCCCTTCCGGGATCACTGGATCTCGGATCATCCGGGATCAGTGGACCCCGGCCCTTCCGGGATCACTGGATCTCGGATCTTCNCTGGATGCGATTATGCGGGGCAGGGCATCGATCACGGCCGCCTGCCCCGGCGGGGCCCGGCGCAGGTAGCGATCCCAAATGGGATTTGCTCCCGAAAGGTCGCAGGGAGGCGGCGGATGACAAACGACGGCGGCGCCGGCCGCGGGCTCGCCCGTGCGCCGGGCCGATCGCTCACTGTCACCGCGGCGTGCGAAGTGTGAAACACCCCGCGGCGGGGCACGGGGCGCTCGTTTGTATCCATCGGNCTTCTGGACTGTCCTGGATCAGTGAATCACGGATTGTCCTGGATCACTGGATCTCGGATCACCCTTGGTCACCGGCTCCTGGGCTCTCCAGGATCAGTGGATGCCGGCTCACCCTGGATCAGGGATCGGGGGTGCAGCACGGGTGGGTTTTGGGGTCTGGCTCTGGGGCGCTGCGGGTCACCCTGGGTGTGGCCAGGCCCTGGGTCAGTGCCAGGAGCGGGGACAAACCCCAGCAGGGCCCCCTGGGGTGGCTCTGCCCCCGCTCTGTCCCACCTCGTGTCACCCCCGCCCACTCCTGAGCCGCTCTCCCAGACCAATTTTCATGGAACCAGGGAATGTCCAGGGTGGAAGGGACCCCGAGGGCTCACCCGGCCCCGCTCCCAGGACACCCCGGCACCCCACAAGCCATCCCAAGCAGGGAGGTTTTCCTTCCCTCCTGCTTTTCCCTGATCCACGTGAACATTTTCCAGCAGCTGAACCCGAGCGCTCGTTCCCTTCTTGCCCCGACCTCGGTTTTCCTCCTCGCCTCCTTCCCCGTGGGATCGGCGGGGGCTGCAGGAAGGGGAGCTGCCAGGCGAGGCTGGCTCCGCGGGATTCGCCTCCCCCAGGGAGGTTTGGGACATCGGGAGGTGCCCTCGCCCACCCGTGGGGTGGCTTTGCCATCGTGTCCCACGGGCAGGGCTGTCCTGGGCTGGAACAGGGCAGGATGTGATGGGTGGGATTTGGGGAATTGGGAATTGCTGGCTGGGAGGGTGGGCAGGGGCTGGGCTGGAATTCCCAGAGCAGCTGTGGCTGCCCTGGATCCCTGGCAGTGCCCAAGGCCAGGCTGGACACTGGGGCTTGGAGCAGCCTGGGACAGTGGAAATTGCCTCTGCCATGGCAGGGAGGCACTGGATGGGATGTAAGGTCCCTTTCAACACACACCATCCTACTCCTCTATGATTTTGTTGTTGTTGTGAATTCTAAATCAAGGGACATCGCAGAAGTATACTTTTCCCTGGTTCTGTAGGAAATGGAAGCATTAGGAGAGCCGAGCACTTGTAGTTCTGTACAGTTTGTCCCTGACAGCTGATTCACAAAGTCTTCTTTTGGGAGAGAGCAGAGTTTCAACTGCTTTGCAGGCAGATTGTAAACTGGCAATCTAGGTCATTGTAAATACAAAATAAACCAGCTGCCAATAAAACTGAAATATAATTCTCTATTCCCAGCGCATGCAAGCAAAGAAACAAATCCAAGATATTGGCAGTGACAGCTGACATTCCCTCCTCTGTTTGTGGTGCCGTGTTCTTCCACTCACTGAGCAGCCTCAGGTGTTGCAAGGACAAAGAGATGATGGGGATGCAGCCTGAGAAAAAGTTTCATTCTGTGGCACTCACATTGTGAAGGACCTTACTTTGCAACTAAGCACTTGGCTTTGAGTTGAGGTATTTGTGGGATAAGACACTGCCAAAGGTGGCTGAGGGCAGCAGGATTAGACACAGGGTTTATTTTGAAAGAGGCCCAAGGTTTGTGGTGCCATTTGGCAGCTCAGGGTACCAAATTCATCCTGAACTCCATTAGCCTGCAGGATGTAAGAGATCAGGTAGGCATTTAATTGCTTCAAAATTCCTGTTGTGCCCATGTATTGAGAGCTGCTTTCCCTCCCCTCATGTTATCCACAGACAAAAATATAACACAAGGGAGTTCTGAAAAGGTAATAAAAGGGTTGGCCTCACTTTGTTGTTCCCACAGATATCCTATGATTTGTCAGTGTTGCATCATTTGTTGGTGTTGGTGGACTGGATGGGGCTTTCTGCAGCCCCTGTGNCGATCCCGTGGCTCGGATCCTGGCCCTGACCCTTCTTTCCCTCGGCCCCAGCGGGCTCTTCCCCGCTCCAGCCGCGGTTTTCCAGGGCTGGCAGTGGGGCTCCAGGCGTGTTCCTGCTGCCTCCGGCTGTCCTGTCGGGACAGGTCTCCCCTCTCCGGCCCTTCCCTCTCCCGCAGGGAAGGGGAAAGCGGCTCCGGGGTGAACATCCCTGACGCTGCCCACCCTGAGGGATGAGCCCTCTGCTGCTCCTCCCGCCGCGCTCCCGACCCACCGGATCCGGGGATTTCCTTGGTGGGACACAGCTTTGGGGTTTTTGAGGCAGTGGGATTCGCTTTATAGGGAGCGGTCATGGGAACCTCGGGGCTATTACCCAAATTAGCTTTTGCTGGGAATCAGAAACCCCTGCCTGGGCTGGGAGGAGGAAAATCCCGTCTGAGGTTCCCAGGGATCGGGAGGTGAGAGAACTTTATCCCGGCCTCCTCCTGCCCTTGGCTCCACGGGAATAGGAGGCAGCAGAAATCTGTGGGAAGAGCCTGAGCTGCTGCTGACTCGGTGCCCCTGCACTGGAACTGTGGCTGTTGGAGGCAGAAATTCCCAGCTGGAATGTCCTAGGTGGAAATTTCCTTTCTTCTGGCCCCAGCATCGCAACCTGGGCAGTGAAACCCCTCCAGCGCCGCTTTCTGGGATTAGCCTGGGACAATTCCCCTTAAATCCATCTCTCCAAGGGCAGGAAAAAGTCGAAAACATGGGATTTTGGGACAGAGCACAATCCAAGAGCCTGAGCTGAGCATTCCCTGGGTGTCCATGGTGCTCAACCCCCTCCCATTCCCTGCTCAGAGAGATCCTGCTCCAAGGAATTTGCCTTTCTACGGGAAGGCAGACGCTTGAGGCATTTAAAACTCCACTGGGGAGTGAAATCCTTGGTGGGACGAAGGGGGAATTTTGCTGCTTGGTGGGGCCGAACCCCACATCCAGCTGGGGGCTGATCCAAGTGTCCTGGCACCTGGAGTTGGGATGCCTTTGGATTCTCCACGGCTCAGCTGATGGGAAGGCTGGTGGGAGGAGGGATCTCGGCGGCGTTCCCAGGTTCCCGGGCTGCAACCCCGCTGGTGGCTGAGCTGTGGGAAGCGCAGGAATTCCCAGGTGGAAGGGCGGCTGCAGCCGGCGGGGGTGACAACCCCACCGTGGTTTTCTCGGTGCAGTCGTGGAATGGTTTGGGTTGGGAAGGCCCTCAGAGCCCATCTCCTCATTCCAGCCCCGTTTCCGCCATCCCCCGGCGCTCCAGGCCCTGCCCAGCCTTTTGTTCCCGAGCCTGGACTCGCCTCATCCCCCCGGCCGTGTCCCAGGCCGGGCTGGGGGGGCTTGGAGCACCCTGGGACGGGGGAGCTGTCCCTGCCCCAGGCAGGGGTGGGGACTTAAGGTCTCTTCCATCCCAAACAATTCCAGGGTTCCGTGGCTGGGAAAAGGCAGCTCCAGACACAAGGGATGCAGATCCAGCTCATCCCCAAGGGAATGCTGGGCACAGGCGGCTCTCAAGGCCACCAAAATGGGATGCTTGGCCGCCAAAACTCGGCCGTGGCCACCAACACGGGCACAAAATCCCCGCGGCCAAAAGCTCCCGGGCGGGATCCTGCCCGGGAGTGGCCGAGTCACAGATTTCCCACCCGGCCTCGGTGTTCCCTGGATCCGGGAGAGCTCTGGGAGCGCTGTCTGCCGGAGACCAGCCCGGCCCGGGGCCTGTGGGGACGTGCAGGGGTCGATAGGATCTGGCTGGGCTCTGGCTCCCAGGTGCTGGAAGGAGGCTTGGGATGAGAGGATCTCTCAGGTCCTTTCCAGCCCGAATTCTGTGACTCACCCTGCTCTGGTTTCGCTGGAAAACCGTCCCGGGGTTGGACACGGAGCAGGGAATGTGTCAGGACTGGCCTTGTGGGGCTACCAGGGCGAGATCTCCTGGGCCCTGACCCCGTTTCACACCTGCCTGGATAATTCCCAGCCTTGGGATGCTTTCCTGGGGATGGGCTGCAGCGAAAGCCCCGGGGCTGTGTCTATCCCAGCAAATTAAGCAGCTCCAGCCTTCAGACACCAATTATCCTCACGGTTTAATGGTTAAATGATTGCCCAGGTGGTTCTCGGGCACGGCTCCGGACTGTGCCCGGAGCATTCCCAAGGGGCAGGATGGATTTGGCTCCCTGTTTTTGTGGAGGTCATCCAGGGGGTGAAGGTTTGGCCTCGCCAGGTGTCCTCAGGGCTGGAGGATGATCCTGGACTCTTCCATGATCCCGGTGAAACCGTGCCATGGCCGACCAGGCCCAGCTTTCCCAAACTCAGGTCTTCCCAGTTTGGATTGCTTCCAAACATGCAGCCCTGAATTCCTAAGGGAAAGTCATTAATACTAAATGCAAATATTAATCTGCCTCTTTTTAAATTATTATTTTTATTTTCTTACATTTCCAGGAGGCTCCTTTTTGCTGGTTAAGGCCATCCCTGGAGAGGCTGGGACTGACACCAGGGAGGGCTCAATTCCTGGAGCAAAGGCAGGGAGAATCCCTCATTTTTCCAGCTGATCTCCACCTGGGAGAGGAGGGCTTGGAGCGGCCTGGTCCCGGCCCATGGATGGTCTGTGAGGTTCCTCCCAGCACAAACCATCCCATGGAATTCCGGATTCCTTCTCGCAGCGCCTGTGTCAGCGGGAAGGTTCTCCATCATTATCCCGACTCCGCTCCCCGCCCGGCACTTTTGATCCGCCCCGTCTGCCGGGGGAGTGGGATGGGCGGGGGAGATTTGCATGCTGGAATTCCAACCGGGAAGTTCCCGGTGCGGGAGGGGACGGATCCCTCCCCTGCTTTGGGGCTCGTTGCGATGTTGTTTCTTTTTCCGGTCATCGGGGGGACAGCCCGGGGTGGTTTCCCCTCCCAAAGGCGCCGCTGGAGAGCAGGTGAAGGTGACGTGGGGACACCCGGGGCCCTGGCGTGACCCTGCCCGCATTCCCAGATGGATAAGCCGGTGACCGAGGCACATCCCGGCTTTCCTCTGACACACCCAGCTGCTCCCTTCCCTCCTGAATGTTCCTTCCCAGCCTCTCCCTCCCCAAATTGCCCCCGAGGAAAGCTGGGGGTGTTTGAGGAGGGAATCACCAAAAACCATGGAAGAGGGAAGGGGTGAGCTGGGAGTGCTCCACCCGTTCCTTCCATGCCAGCGATCCCAAATTCCGGGCTGCGGTGCCGGAAGGGCGCGGGGGGGCTGGAGCCAGAGGGGTCTGGGGGCCAGGGAGGGGAGATCCCAAAGTTTGCAGTTGTTTGGTTGAAGGAAACGTTTTCCAACGGCCTCCAAACCCATCGCAGGCTCTGGAATGTTCTCCGTGCTCCCCAGGAATCAGCTGGAATGGGATCCAGACAGGCTGGGAGTGGGGATGGGGTTGGGGTGTTGGGGCTGCGGCACCTCTGAGCTTGGACAGCCCAAGAAGGGACCGGGCTGGAGCAGGGCCTGCCCCGGGATCCTGGCACAGGTCGGGAATGGGCTGGCAGCTCCTCCAAAATCCATCCAAGGCATCCTGGTCCTGCCCAGCGCGGGCAGGAGCCAGCTCAGACCCCCAGGTTTGGGGTCAGGAGGCACCGGGAGCTCCTGCCGGGTGGGAACTCAGGATTCCAATCCACGAACAAGTGGATTTAAATTTCTCTTTGGGGTTTTCTGTAATTTTGGATCAAATCCAGCTCTTCCCAAACCCCTTTCCCCCGTGGCTGGGGGAGTCCTTGGAGCAGCTCTCATTCCCACCTCTGCTCTTGGGTGTCCCCCAACAGAAATCTTTCCTTCCCAAGCTGGGAACTGAGGAGTTCCCTGCTGCTCCCATGAAACCGGAGGCTCTCTGACTGGGATCGGCCCTGAGGCCCCTCCAGTCTCGCCTCAGGCTCCTTCTGTCCCCACTGGGGGGTTCCAGCTGGGCTCTGGCCAGGATTCAGCTCCCAGATTTTCTCACCTAAACATGGAAGGGCAATTCGGATGCCTCGGTGACCTGGGAGCCCCCCTGGCCTCCAGCTGTTGTTCCAGGAGGATGGAATTCTCCCTCCAGTGCTGAGTCCTTACAGTCCCGGACAATCCCGGGATCGCTGAGGCTGGAAAAGCCCTCCAGGGTCATCGAGTCCATCCTGTGCCCGATCCCCCCCTTGGCCCCGAGTGCCACATCCAGGAATTCCTTGGGCACCTCCAGGGATGGGGATTCCAGACCTCCCTGGGCCCTTCCAAGGCCTGAGCGCCCTTTCCATGGGGAAAGGAGCTCTGGCAGCCTCGGGGCTGTGCACGTTCCCTGGGGAGCCTGGGCAGTGCCAGCACCCTCCGGATGAGGAGCCTTTCCCTAAAAGCCAACCTCAGTCTCTCCAGACCCAACTCCAGCCCAGGAAAAGTGTGTGGAGTCCTCGTGTGGTCTGTGGAACCTTCTGCAGCTCCACAGGGGCAGGTGAGAGAAAAGAGAGCATCCCAAAGGAGATTTTTTGTTATTTGTTTGTTCTCTCCCATCTCTCAGGCCCCGAGGTGAGACTCCACCTACGAGAAGGACTTTTTACAGATATCTGCTATGGTTTGAACCTTTTTGGGCCTGGGGACCTTTAGTGAGTCCAGAGCAGAGCCCAAATCTGGCCAAGGATGGCTGAGCGTGACTTAACGATGTCGCTTGGGTAATTAGACAAAAGAAGATCCTTGCCAGGCACAAGGAGGGGTGGGGAGGGCAGAGCTGATGTGGTTGTTAATCCCATAAACCAGGGAAAATCCAGGCAATAACTCCTGTGGGAGCAGCCTGTAAAACGCTGGGAGAGCAGAGCTGCTCCCGATCCATCATTTTTAGTGCCAGAATTCCCTGCTGGGTTTGTTTGCTCCTCCCCGGGGGGGATTTGCTGCTGGGGACGGAGCTGAGGGGTCACCCCTGGCTCCACACTTGTGTCACCTCAGCTGAGGATCCCCGGGTGAAATCAGGGGGCAAAAACATCGGAG
This sequence comes from Regulus satrapa, assembly GCA_013396955.1. Lineage (NCBI taxonomy): Eukaryota > Metazoa > Chordata > Aves > Passeriformes > Regulidae > Regulus > Regulus satrapa. The sequence goes on from VWZN01009502.1 coordinate 33,456, forward strand.
AAAAGTGATCCCAAAGGTGTGAAGAGAAGAAATAGCACCCAGTTCCCTCATCCTTGGGGAGCTGGTGCTCCCCAAACCCTGCGTCCTCCTCTACTTGTGGGTGAGGGATTCTCCTCCCCAGAGCCGGCAGACGAGGGGCAGCTCTCCTGCCCGGGGTTCACCGCTGGGGTTTTCGGCGGCCAAGGCAGGGTGAGGTGACTGAGGAAGCCTGGACAGGTGAAATGTCCGTGTCCAGCCAGGAGAAATGTTTGGGAATCTCGGTGGCTTCCCCAGCGAATGTCCTGGCTCAGCTGGGGACTTTCCCAGTCTCCACTCCCTTTTCCTGGCATGGAGGGGCTCAGCCAAGTTCATCCCTCTTTTTTTTACTGCCGTGGACTTGGGCTGTGCCGGGCTGCAAGGAGACATTCCCAGAGTTCCATCCCATCCAGCCCAAGGCAGGGCTCTGAGCCCGGGATTCCCGAGGTCCTGGGGACCATCCTGGCGCCGGTGCCTCGTCTGCGGATCCGCACGGGTGGGGTGGACCCCACGGCCCCGCAGCAGCGAGGTCCCAGTGCCACTTTTCCACTGGGATCCCTCGAAGGTGTTGTCCCACTCCAGGTGACGTCACTTGGAGGCCAGGAGAACTCCTCTGGACAGACACCGGAAGAGTTTTCTGGGAGCTGCCGATGGTTTTCAGAAGGAATTTGGAACCTCTGGTCATTCCACGAGCCCAGGAACATCTCCCGGGAATATCCTTCATGCGAAGGGGCAGGACAGTGTCCAGGGAGGATGTTTGACATCCCTGAGGACAGCAGCAGCTGGATCTGTCCCTCGGCATCACAGCAAAGTTTGGAGGGGATTTGAGGGGACTTTCTGTGTGTCCCTGGGAGGAAACCTCGGGAAGGGCAGGGAGGGTGCAGTGCCTTGCCCAAAATTATCCCCCTTATCCGAAATGGGACCTCCAAACAGGCACTGCAGGTTGGGAATGGGGGGATCTGGGATGGGGGCTGAGCATCTCTTCTCCCTTTGAGTTCCTCGATCAGGGGATCCCGGAATGTGCTGAGGGGGAAGGGGCCCTGGATTTCATGGGGTCCAACTCCCAGCCCTGCCCAGGATCATTCCCAAGTCTCCCATTCCACCTTCTGCCTGTCTGACAGGGCTCCTCCTCTTTCATCTCCCTCCCTGATGGGATCTCCTGGCATTAATTTGTTTTTCCCTCGTCTCTCCCCACTGCTCCCCCGGAGCTCTGCTTCCGTGAAGGAGCAGAGAGAAGGGAAATCCCCCCAAAATCCCATTTTCCCTCCGCCCAGGGCAGGTGCTGAGTGGGATCCCAGCGCTTGGCTCGGGTGTGTGGGCCGGGAATCCAGGGAAAAAGGAACAGTAGCTTTTTCTCTCCCCGGCGACGCCGACGTGGTGATCAGAGGAGCTGGCCAGAGTCCTAATGAAGATAAATGAGTATTCCCACTCCTCCAGCTCGTCCGGCTTTTATTGATGGGCTGTGGGGTGAAAGGCGAGGGCCGGAATGTTCATTCCAGCCGACGTCACGGGCTGGGGTGGAGGGGAAGGTGCAGGGAAGAGCGCCCGGTGCCGGGAAGCTCCTCCACCGCCAGCACGCTTGGCTCTACAAGGCTTTCTCCATTCCTTCCCCATCCATCACTTCCCGGGATCCCTTTGTAAATGCAAATTGCACTTTGATAGGAATAATGCGCTGAGCCCCATTAGTGTCGGGTAATGGGGAGGGTGATTTTAACGCCATCCTTCTTCAGACAGGATGAGGAGCTGCTCTGGGGCTGTGTATCAAAAACCCATCTGGAGCCGGCTCCTCCCGCCCCCGGCCTAGGCCGCAGCCAAGGGGCGTTTCTTTATTTGGGGGCTCAGCATTCTGGGGCGGTTTTATCCGGGCTCGAGACTCTGGGATGTTTTGTACCTGGGCCTTGGGATTGCTTTGGTTTGGGGCTGGGGATTTGTGGGGAGGGTTTGGCCCCGTTAGCGAGAGCTCGGAGCTCGCCCACTTCGACCTGCTCCTGAGACAAGGAGTGACGGCTCTAAACTGGAACTGGGGAGATTCAGATGGGATTTGGGAAGGAATTCTTCCCTGGGCTGGAATTCCCAGAGCAGCCGTGTCTGCCCCTGGATCCCTGGAGCGTCCAAGTCCAGGCTGGGGCAGCGGGAATTGTCCCTGCCCATGGCAGAGCTTTAACCTCCCTTCCCACCCAGCCCATTCCAGGCTTCCATGGCAAAGTTATCCCAGGCTGGCATGCCTGGATCATGGGATGGTGGATAACCTGCCTCCTTCCCAGTTTTCCCTGTGGGGTAGGACCAGCTGGGATTTTAGGGGCCGGGGATCCCTCTCGCCCCCGTGCTGTCCCTTCCCAGGCTCTGCCAAGCGCTCCCAGCACGAGGGAGTTGGCTCAGCCCTCTCCCATGGGATGGGGCGTTGGGATGTGCAGGGCAGCCCTCGGATCCCGGGGATGTTCCTGCACCACCAAACAGATTTTCCTCATGTCGCAGCCTGAGCTCTCCCTCCCAGGGTGAGCAGCAGCAGCTCCAGCGCTGAAATCGGTTAAAGCTGCTGTGAAATTCCAGAAAAAAGGAACACTTGAAGGCAGTGAGATCCCCCTACACACTCACACTTTGGGAGGTCAGAAAAAAAACAGCTTTGAAGTGTTTAAAAACAAATCTGGGGCCTCGTTCATCTTCATTAATGAGATATTTAACCAGGCCCTTTTAATGACTTTTTGATGCCTGTGCCAAGTGAAAAAAGTAAAAAAGTGTTTTCTGCTTAAAAGACCTTGAGTTTGGTCTCCTTGCTGATTAAAAGACCATTATGCTCTGTGCCTTTTTCCACCTTAATCCTGAATCCTTGCTTTTTTTTTCCAGGTGTCACCATCACGTTCCCTCAGAGCAGCTTTTCCACGGGCAGTGCCGGGATTTGTGCCAGTGAGGTCAGGGAAAGGAGGTGACTTTTGTTGTCTCTCCTGGGTTTTCCACAAGGCCTCCATGCAGGATTTAACCCCCTGGAGAATCCCTTTCCCTACCTTGCTTGGGTGTGAGTCATTCCTGAGCTGGAGTGGGTTTTCCCCAGGAAGAGCTGGAGACCAGAACCCTCCGGGAGCGTCGATCCGCAGCTCCTTCCCAAAGGGTGGCTCCGGAGGTGTGGCCCTCCGGCACCTTCCCAGTGGAGCTGGAATATTTAGGGCCAGTCAGGAAGATCTGAGCGAGCCCCAGCGTGGCTCTTCTGAACTCCAGGGTGGGAACCACCGATTTTGGGGGTCCTTGACTCCCGAAATGAAGGATTTGGGGAGGGAAAAGTCCTTTCATAAATCAAGCGTGGAGAACAAAGGGAGGGAGCACGGAAAGCAGAGGGGGGACTTCCCTGTTTCTCGAGGAGCAGAAGGAGAGGGATGGGGATGGGGAAGGCAGCGTCGTTAAAGTGAAATCCCGACTGGAACGACAAAAGGAAAAGAAATTAAATCCAGATTTGTTCCCCTGGGCCGGAGGAAGGAGGATCCCGTTGGATTTGTTCCTCCTTTCTTGTTTCCTTCAAAGCCAGGAGATCAATTGCGGGCCTTAATGAGAACCGTCTCGTGCCAGAGGTGGACAATGGAGCGGGACAGGGACATCCCGGGGATTTTACGGCAGCTCGGAGAATTGGGATCTGTCCCTGGAAGTGCCAGCCCATCCCTGGAAGTGCCAGCCCTTCATCCCTGAGCTTTGTGAGTATCCCAGCCCAAGAAGAGAGCGCTGGTGGCAACTCCCATCCTGATTCCAGGGCATGAGTGTCTGTGTGTCCATCCTCGGTCCCACAGCCGCGTTGGGATCTGGAAATTCGGGATCAGGATCTGGTTTTCAGTCTCCTGTCACTGGGCTGTTGTGCCTTGGGAGTATCCCGGCGCTGAGCCCGAGCAGGGAGCACCGGTGGCAATTCCCATCCCTGACCCTGGATCTGGGAAAGCATCTTGGCCCTCCTGGAGACCCTCACGGAGATGGAGAGGGAATTGGGGAGAAGACGGGGACGGAACTGGGGAGAGTGTGACGGAATTGGGGAGAAGACGGGGACGGAATTGGGGCGAGTGGGACGGAACTGGGGAGAAGACAGGGACGGAATTGGGGAGATGGGGATGCCATCAGGAAGACGGGGATGGCTCCAGGGAGGTGAGGATGGCCTCACGGAGATGGGGAAGGCCTCAGGGAGCGCACACACGACTCATGCCAACATCGAGGCCCCATCTCCCACGCCAAGGCGGGAAGGACAGAGCAGTGGGGAAAAAATTCCTGATCATCCTGGGAATCATCCCCGTCTCCCGCTCCACGGGCAGCAGGAGAACCTGGACACATCCTGGCGGAGCGGAGCCTCCCGAATCCGCGCGGAGCCGCCTCTTCCGCGGCCTCTGGACCCTGGGGATGAATCTTCTTTCAGAGCGAATTCTTTGCTCTGTCACCCGATCGGATCCCGGGAGCTCCGGGGAGAGAGGGACCTTTCACGGCAGGTGAGGGGGGCAGGGCTGGGCTAATCACCCCGGGCTCTTAATGAATGCAAATGAGCTCCGGCCTCGGGGTGTTGTGCGAGGAGGAGCAGGTACTGCTCATTCCCAACTCTTAACAACTTCCTGCCCGGATCCCGGATCCCTGGAAATCTCTGGGCGAAGGATTCGTCCTGGGGTCTCCTCATCTGGGATGTCTGAGGCTCATTTTGGGATTTATTTGGGTTGAGGATGCTCAAAGGGGGCAACACCTCCTGGTTTTCCCACACCAGCACCCCACTTGTTCCTTAAAATCCCGATTTCCCTTCCCGTCCTCAGTCCGGGATATTCTGTGCAAGAAAATGGGGTTTGCCTTCCAAAAATCTCCTGATTTCCCTTCCCGTCTTGAGTCCGGGATATTCCATGTAGGAAAAGGAGGTTTGCCTTCCAGAAATCCTGAAAACAGCTCGAGTTAAATATGAGTTTATTTCCCTGATTTTTGACTGGGAGTATGGATCAATTTTGATTTTAAGGCGGTTTTCCTAAAAAGAAGGGAAATTTCAGAGTTTTCCCATAAGGAAGGGAAGTTTCTCCATGTTTTCTTAAAAGGAAACCTAGACTCTGTGAGAGGAAAACGTCCCTGGAACTCAGTGATCCTAAGGATGACCTGGAGAAACCTTCCCTGTGTGTTTCGGGACGTGGAGCCAGCATCACCCAGGAGCGATATCCCGGGTTATTCCACGGATTTCTGTGGGGCCGCTGTGTTTCCTTGGAACCATGAGGCCCCATCGGCAGTTTGGAAGATCCAGAGTGGTTCTGTTGGGATGGGGATGAAGGATTTTGGGAAGGAACGGAGCCGTGGCGCTGTATCTTCATTGCACATCCTTAAGGGAAGTGGAAAACTCTCCCAAGCCTACTCAAACTAAAAATAACCCAAAATTCGATCTGGAAAAGTCTCTGGTCTTCCTCTTCCCCAAGCCCTTCCTCACTCACAAACTTCCCTCTCTTTTTCTGGGAGTGGAGAAGAAAATCCCTTTGTGCTTTGATGAAAAATCCCACGTACTCCACACGGAACAGGCTCCCGTCCCTTCCCAATCCCGCTTTCCCGGGCCACCTCTTGTCCTCAGGGTGCCATCCTTGCTCCAGGGCCTCGTTCCAGAGGCTGTCCCTGTTTTTAAGGCTCCTTGGCCTGTGGGATGGAGGCGCTGGAGGGGTGGGGTTCCCTCACCCAGGCTGAGCTATTGGGGGGGCCCCAAAATTCTGGCTGTTTGAGCAAAAAAAAAAAACTAAAAAAACCATCATTAAAAATATTCCGAAGGGAAAAGGGGATTTTCAGGAATCCTTGAGGAAAGCAGAGCCCCAGGGTGGTGTCCAAGGGCACCGAGCCCTTTTCTTTGGCAGCAAATCCCACCTGGAATCTCCCCTGGATGGGGTTGGCACTGGGGTTTGGTTTGGTCCTTCCCTTTCCTTCCCGCTCCCTTTTCGTGGTTTTCCCAGTGGGTTCAGCCAGGAAAACTGCTGGGATTAGGGATGAAGGCAGAGCCGAGGGCTCAGCCTTGGATCCCCGCCCCACAAACGCTCCTGGGGCTCAACACCTCTTTTGCCAAGGATTTTGGGATGGGTTGGAAGAGGGGCGAGAGCAGAGAGGTGGAAGGGAATCTCCAAGCCTGGGGAGGAGGAAGCTCGGGATAACGGGGAAAACGCCAGCCCCCTTCATGGGGAGGAAATCCCGGATTTGGAGAGAGCAAACATCGGGATATTCCCATTCTCTGGCTCCTTGGGTTGCCTCCTTATCTAGGTTTTGCATTCAAACATTTGGGATCTAAATAAAGTTTTAAATACGACTCCGAAGTCCCATTTAAAAAATATCCATGGATCCCTCACTCCCTCCTTCCTTCCCTCCCCATCCTGCATTCCCTGGAATTTTGTGTTGGGATGAAGGGAGAAAGTTCCCTGGGGTTTCTTCTCCTTTCAGAGCAGGGGAAGATGGTTCTCATTCCGCCTTTGGAATGTTCTCCGTGGCCTGGAGAAGAGCGGAGGCTGGAATCTTGCAAAGATGCACAAACCCCTCACGTCCCACCTTTTCTGGGGGAATTATCGGGAGATCCAGGCCAGGGAAAAGCGGGATGGGTTGGGAAAAGGGCTGAAATTTGGGAGGATGGCTTTTCTGGCAGCAGATTTAAAGAAAAAAAAAAAAAAAAAAGATTGTTGGGAAAATGAGGATAAATCTCAGGCTGTGCAGACAGGTTGGGATTTAAGGGAGAATTCTTTTTTTTTTTTTTCTTTTTTTTCTTTTTATGTTTGGCAGAAAAAGGGAGATAAATAAATGATCTGAATTTAAAAAAAAATATTTTAAAAATGAAAAAAGGGGATACTCGGGAAAAACGATCTCTTCTTCCTGAGGAGAATTCCAAACTAGGAGACATTAAGGAGAAACTCTGGACACCTGGGATTATCCACTGAAAGTATTCCCAGTTCCATCAGCCCTCATCTGACCCAGAAGTGAAGGGAAAATCCTGAAAAATTGGGAAAAAAANCCCAAAAGGAAAGGAAAAACCCAAAAAAATGGAAAAAAAAAAAAAAAAAAAAAAAAAAAGGGGGGGCAGAAACTCAAAACTTTTCCTGTGCAGCCTCCATGGGGATTTCTACCGGGAATTTGGGATTTGGGACGCTCTGAGGGGCTTTTGGCCATGGGACTGATGCCTTGGGATTGGGTTTGGAGGAGGAACTGAAGGATTTTGGGGAGGAAAGGGGCTGAGAGCGGCCACACAATGCAGGGAAAGGGATTGGGAATGGGGTCCAGTTGGGATGGGCTCCATTTACGGTGAGGGCCCAAACTGGAATTAAACCCCCCTGGAGCAGAATTCCACCAAAACCCGCCAGGAACGCCCCGTGTTCAGAAGCGTTTCCTTGGCTTTGGGCTGGGCCGTGCCCGGAGCATCTTCCCGAGGGCCCGCCCGGAGCTGGGGCTCGGAGCAGCCCCGGCCCGGCCGCTTCGGGCCCTCCGGGAGCCCCGCAGTGGAGCTTCGGGGCTTTGCCGGGGTTCCAGCGGGGATTTTCCGCCGCGTCCCCCCTCCGGCGGCGCCTGGAGCGGGCCCAAGGCGCGTCCGCGCTCCTCGGGAAGAGGCGGATGCACAAAAAGGGGGAATATCAAAATGATCTCGTTTCTGTCTCTCCCCGGTCTCCTACGGAACAAAGGACAGATGGGAACAAGAAAGGAAGGAAAAAAGCATCACCTGTTCCCATCCAGTCCTGGAGCGATCCGGTCATTATCTCGGAGCTTCACATTTCCAAAGGGGCTTCATTTTCCTTTGAAACACTGGCATTTTGTTAAAAAAAAAAAAAAAAAAAAAGAAAAGAAAACAAAAAAACAACAAAAACCAAAAAAAAAAAAAACCCCAACAAAAAAATCCCCAACCAGGGAAAAGCCCCTCTGAATTTAAACATTCCAAACCCCCCCCAAATCCAAAGGGGTTTTCCCTGCTTTTCCCCACAGCCCCGAGTTTAACACCTGGGAAAAGAAAGTGGGAAGGAAATCCAAGGAAAACAGAAAGAAAGGGCCCCCCCAAGGGCGGCTTTTCCCGATCTGCATCCGACAAAAGCCTTTGGTTTTCTGTCATTCTTTTCATTTCCTTGCTGGCTCCCCCAATTGTCAAAGCCCTCAAGAAAATGCACTTTAGCTCTTTGTCCCCAAATGTAATTTGATAAACTCCGAGCAGAAACATTTGGGTTTCNAAAGAGGAAAAAATAAGGGAGAAAAGGGGGGGAAAGAAGAAAAATGAGGGGGAAAGGGAAAAAAAAGAAGGGGGAAACAGTCAAATAATGAAGGAAAAAGAAGATAAAGGATAAAAAGAAGAAGGAAATTGAGGGAGAAATGAGGGGGGGAAGAAAAAAATGATTAGGGAGAAAAGAAGAATAAAAAGAAGGGAGAAAATGAAGGGGGGAAGAAGGGCAAAAAGGAAAAAAGCAAAAATAGATAAAGGAGAAAAAGAAGAAGGAAAAGAAGGGAGAAAATGAGGGAAAAAAAAGAAGAAAGAAATCAGGGAAAAGGGAGAAAGGAGAATAAGGACGAAATGAGGAAGGAGATAAGGGGGAAATTATTTTAAAAGAAGAAAAGAAAAATAAGCGGGGGAAAAGGAAGGAAAAGAAGAGGGGTTAAAAGAAGAGAGGGAAATGAAAAATAGGAAAAGGAGGGAAAAGCCCCAGGAGGGGTAACAGTGGGGTAGCCCCTATGGAAGAATCTCTTTGGAATTTCAAAAGCGGGATTTTAGGAGCGGGGTGATGGAGCCAAGGCCGGAGGCTCCGGGGAGGGGGGGGGGGCAGCTCGACATTGTCACCGTCCCTAAATCCTTGGGAATCCTCATTTTCCAGCGGCACTTTCCCCCTGTGGGCGGGGACCACCCCGGCTCCCACGCTATAAAACGCTCCCGGCTTTCCCGGGAGTGGGACGCGGCCACCGGGGCCACCTTGGACTTGGAGGTTGGGTGAGTGCAGAAACCTTCGGGATTTCCTCGCCAGGGCTTTGTCCAGGTGGCGTTTGGGGTTCGGCCTGGGATCGCTGCCGAAACCCGGGAAGGCCGGCGGCGCTTCCCGCAGGATTCCCGCTGCCCACGGTTGCTGTTTGTGCATCCCGAGGGTGGGAAAAGCGGCGATGAGAATTCCCAAATTCCAGCACGGGGATGGAAAGGTGCCTGGTTGGAGCAACATTTTGGGAAGCGAAGCCCCAGGTCAGGAATGAGGGCCTATTCCCAGCTGGAATTCTGCTCCCAGCGGGAGAAGCGGCTCAGGAGGTGCCCCCGGCAGAGTTTGGGGGGGGGGGGGAAAGAGCAAAATTGAGGGAGGAGCAAAAAAAATTAATTGGGAAGTTTGGGAAAGCAATTGGCATTTTGCTGGAAAAAAAGTATTCCAGTTGGAAAAAAAAAATTTTAAAAAATCAGGTTGAAAGTCCGGGTGCAAAAATTCCAGCTGAGGGTTCGGGTGGAAAAAAAATTCCAGCTGGAGATTTGGGAGCAAAAATCCAATAAAAGTGGAGGATGAGTTACAAGGTGGGATGTTTGGATAGAAACCCCCGGGGCTGTGGAAGTTATCCCTGCCAAGGGATAACGCGGGGTAGGAATGGGATGTTTAAGGTCACTTCCAATCTGGAATTCCCTGATTTTCCTGTCAGGATTGGGGTGGGGTTTTCCCCCCTCCTCGTGATCAGCCTGAAGAGGCAGGGGCTCAATTCCAGAGGGGCTGGAGCTGGGATTCCTCTGGGATGTAAAATTCCCTGGATTCTGCCCGGCCGAGTTTCGCCTCTGCAGGTGGATGAGAGCGGCAAAGGCGCTTGTGGAGCATCCCAATTACCAAACCAGCTCTGAATCTGTTAATTAATATTAATTAGTGGGAATAAACCCCACAATCAAGGCTTAAAAGCGGGATCAACATTCCTAATGGATCATTTCCAGGAAATCCCTCTGGAAAATTAAAGATATTTGGATGAATTGGGGTTTTGTTTTATTTAAATTTTTAAAATCACAGATGGGATGAGGAAAAAAAAATTAAAAAAGAAAAGGAAGTGATGGAGTGAAAATTGAAAATTCCACCTGTGCCTTCCAAGTTCTTCCCATTTTCCCCCTTGGGAATGTTTTGCCTGGATAAGGAAATGGGGAATGGGGTGCAGGGGTGAAAAAACTAAAGAAAAGGGAGGGATGGGAAAAGCCTTGGCCAAGGAGAAAAAGCAATGGCGATTTTAGAAGGGATTTTGGGAAAGGGGGAAGGAAAAAAAAAAAAAAAGGAATTAGGAATTAAAAAGGAATATTACCTGGAAGCGCCTCTGGAATTTTCTCAGGGAATCCAATCCGCCCGCGCGGCCGAGGGGGTGCAGCTGCGCCAGGGAGCGGGAAAAGGGAAGGGAAATTCCCCCAGGGAATTCTGGTGCGAGAGCCCAGCACCTCTCTGGGGATGGCCTGGGAAGGCAGCGCTTCCTTGCCCAGGTTCCCTGGGAATGAGGATATCCCGGGAATGCCGCTCCGGGTGCCCCCTCGGGGACTCTCTGCTGCTCTCTCCAGCTGGAATCGAACAGCGCTGGGATTTTTAGGAGCCGCGGGGAGAGCGTTGCCCACTCCTGGCACGGGAAATCCAGGGAATTTCGGGGGGAAAAGGGATTGTGGTGCTTGATGGCCCAGGCAGAGGCAGAGCCTGCGGGAGGGTTGTTCCCTCCTGGCTCCGAAATTCCCTGTTTTTCCCGAGGCAGGAGCTCAGGATCCCGTTTGTGCTGCAGGGCTGGGCTCCGGGGCCCAAGGCCGTGCGGGGAGCGGGATCGCACCCCGGGATTTGGGATGTTCCCAAAGCCGCTGCAGCATCCCGGGGGATGAGATCCCAGCGTTCCCGACGGGAAAGGCGGCGGTGCCGTCGCCCCTCTCTCTCCCCTCTGGAATTGTCGCTCCCCCGGTGCTTTCTCCACCCCATTTGTGATTTCACGGCCCCTTGGCTTTGTTCGGTGGGCGATAAAATTCCCCAGGCTCCATGAAAATTTGGGAATGCCGTGGCTGGATTCCACGGACCCGGCTTGAGCTCTAGGTCAGACCTTGGAAAAACCTGGATTTACCTCCAGAGAGTGGGAATCTGCTCCAACACAAACCCTTCAAACCCCACAAATATTTTTTTTTCCCCCCTTAGGCTTTCCCACTTTCTCCTTGAATTTTCAGCAGCAGGAAAAGAAATAGTAAACATTTCCATGAAATTCCTGTGGAATTCCGTGCCCGTGGGAGCTCACTCCTGCCCCTGCTCCTTGGAGGGGCTTTTCCACAGACCTGGAATGAAGTGGGGGATTGCAGGACAGGAATTCTGCTGCTTTGGGGAGGCCAAGAGCATCCCGGGGATGGATTTTTCCATGGAAAAGGGAGGAGGAGGGAAGGCTGGGAATTCCAGGGGGTATTTCCCACTGGGGTCAGGGATGGTTTTGGGAAGGTGCGAGGTGCTTGGAGCAGGAATTTGGGGATGATGCTTTGGGAAGGGGCTTCAGGAAGCTTTGGGAAGGTTTTTGGGAAGGTTTTTGGGAAGGATGTGAAGTGCCTGGAGCAGGTGTTTTAGGAACATTCCTTGGGAACATTTTTTGGAAGAAGCTTTGGGAACAGTTTTTGGGGCGAAGCTTTGGGAAGAGTTTTTGGGAAGAATCTTGGGGAACGGTTTTTGGGGCGAAGCTTTGGGAAGGTTTTTGGGAAGGTGCAGTGGAGAGCGCGAGGCGCTTTGGTAAGATCCTTTTGGGCGTCACTTTGGGCGAGAGTTTTGGGAAGATATTTGGGGAAGGGGCTTCAGGAAGATGCTTTGGGAAGGTGTTTTGGGAAGCTCTTCATGGAAGGGGAATTGGGACAGCGTGAGGCGCTTTGGGAGCCACTTTGGGCCAATATTTTGGGAAGAGACTCTGAGAAAGCCTTTTGGGAATGTTTTGTGGGAAGATTTTTCAGGAAGGCTTTTCGGGAGGGTATTTCAGGAAGACGCTTTGGTGGGGGAGATTTGGTTGAGATTCAGGAAGATGCTTTGGGAAGAGAATTTGGGAAGGTGTTTTGGGAATTAAATTCCAAGTTTGTTTTTTTTTTT
>VWZN01009506.1:4289-24930 GCA_013396955.1 Regulus satrapa
ATCCGGGCTGGGAACCCACCAAGGAGCTGATGTGGGGGGACAGGGATATCGGCAGTGGTTCCCCCCTCTTTGTCCCACTGCCTGAAGGAAAACTGAAAAGTGCCTGTGCTCACAACTAGCAGCTATTCCCTGTGCCTCTGTGCAGAAAGAGAGGAAAAGGAGTGATTTCTAGGGCTAAAAGCCACTGGGGGCCGGCCCGATCCACAGCCTGGGACCCCGAGAAGGTGTGTGGAGGGAGAACCTGCCCCGGCGAGCGGGAGAAACCCCCCCCTGCAGGCTCCAAAAGTGAGCGAGTACAGCCAGCAGTGAATCCTAAAGCCACCCACGCACACGGACACGCGCACACCCCACGCACGGCATCTACGGACGAACACGCGCACGCTCCCACGGCGACAACACGGATCTCCTAAAACCTAACACACACACGCTCCCCCCCCCCAACACCCCGTGTCTAACACCGAGCAAATGCCACGACAAAATACGGTATTTCCACAGATAAAAGTAAAGGTGGCGTCCCTCTTCCTCCTCCTCCTCCTCCTCCTCTCTGCTGGATCCCCAGGGCAGCTGGACACCCTGGGGCTGGGGGGAGAAGGGGACGTGCACCCACCACGCACAAGAAATAAAAAGGTAAAAATATGCCCTGCTATAGAATGAGAATTGATCTGTACAGCACTGGGAATGAAAATAGGTCATGGGCCACTTTGGAATACGATTTGTCATTTAACAGCATTTACAGTGACATTTACAGAATAAATATACAATAGAAATAGAGAATCTCTAGGTTATTATTCCATCTCCTCTCTCTTTATATATTTTATATATATATTTATATATATAACATAGCTTCTTTGTTACCTTCCTATTGACTTTGCCTCTCGTTGGTGCTGTGAGAAGAAGAGAGGAAAGCGAGCGCCTCCCTGGCTGGTTTGGGAATGGGGGTGGGAGAGACGCAGGGCCAGATCCTTCCCCCCGGGGTTCAAGGAGCATCGTGCCATGGGAGCACACGGGACTCTGTGGGAGTTTTGGCCATGGGAGGGTCCTGCTCCATTAACTCCATGGGAGCTACGGTGGGAATCCGGCCCCCGGGCTCAGGGAGGGGATGCCAGGTAATGATTTGACTCATCCTCTGTTCTGCTGGTCAGATGGGGATGGACCCCGTAAGAAATGGGAGAGAATGTGTTGCCTAATGATGGGGAAATGCCACTGGATTTGGGCTTTTCCCTTCTGGAGATGGTGCCGTGGGGACATTGCTGTGTCCCTCTTGCACGGGCAGAGGAAGGAGAAAGACATGGGAGGGGATGAGGAAGGGGGAACTTCTGGAGGAGCTGATCCTGACTCTCAGACCTGGTGCCTCTTGGAACCATCGCTGAGCTGCTTTGGTTCAGTCCACTCCTCCATCTTCCTCCCCAAAAAACAGTTAATGAAGGGCTTGAGCTAATTGTCCGGGAAGAGTCTCCAAGTCAGCAGCCAAGTCCATGGAGAAGACTGAACAAAAGATCAACATCCACAAGAGATGTCACTGTGGGAACCCCCAGGCCCCAGGACGCTGGGAATCAGGGATGCTGAAGGTCAGGGCTGTGGTGAGTGGACCAGCTGCTTTCTGCCTTCACCTCCAGCCAAAAGGAGAACCGAGGTGAAAGAAAAGCAATTGACAGGAAAGCAGAGGAGAGAAGGGCTCACGAAGCAAAGGGCTCACCCACAAACATGGCCTTCTGAGCAGCCTGAAAGAGCTTCATGCACAAACTGGAGCCAGGATGAGGCTTTCCCCCAACCTTTGGAGGCAACAGAGGGGAGAGAATAGGCAAGCAGGCGGCTGCTTCCGTGTCCCCAGGGAAAAGGGGGATGATGCCAGGTTATCCTGATAACCTGGGGAGAAGTGCTTGGTTACGTGTAGGATTCAGGGAAATGACCCTCAGTCCCAGTGGGAGAGACTCAGAGCTAGAAGATCCCACCCTTTCCTAAACAGCCTGGTTTAACAACATAAGGTTGCATCAGTCTGATCCCCCAAAACCATGGATGGGCACGACAGAGGCCCCTGGACTCTCACAAGGGCTCCCCAGCCTGGATCAAGAGCTAGTGGGGACCTGGCACCTGGCACTGGGCCCCACGAGCTGCTGCTCCTCAGATGCCTGTGGTCCCCAAGAGCTGGTCACCCCCACGCAAAGGCTGCTGAGCTCCCGTGGGGTGCTCAGGAGGCAATGCCAAAGCCCTGCCTCGGAGGGGACACGAGGAGGCGCATCCTGAGAGAGCCACAGCCCAGTTCACCTCGGCAGGGGGCAAGGGGGGGAAGTCAGGGGGTGGTTTCCTGAGAGCTAAACCAGGAGTGTGGTGGGACTGGATGTCCCACAGCTCCTCTGCTTGTCCATCTGGGACGTCTAAAGAGAGAGGAAATGATCACCATGCCAGGGATTTTGGTTCAGCAGAGCATCCCACACGTCAGGAGTAACTCCAGGAGAGCACTCCTGACCCCCATCACACCAACCCCATCCAGACCCCACACAGGCTCACGCACCCAGACCAGTGTCAGGGCTCCTCCGGCCACTCAGCACCATCACCACCAGCCCATGGAGCATCCCAGCCCCTCCATCCCATGGCTGTGACATCTCCGTGCCTCCAAACAGCTCCCAGCCACCGTCCCCGTGCTGGTGGCAGCACAGACTCCAGGCACGCGCCATGCCCTGTCTCACACACCCCAACATCTCAGCCGGCCCCGCGCCGCTTCCTGCGGCCCTGGTCAGAACTTGGGGGATTATTTGGGTGTGTCCACAGCTATAAAACCCTACAGGAGATACAACAACAACAACGATGGTGACAACAACAGCACCTTTTTTGTGCTATGAACATCGATGATTAATTGTGCTCGTTGGAATAAGGCCATGACTCCTCCCGGCTAAAGGACAACAGACGGGGAGGGAAGAGCGCTGGGTGACAGGAGGAAGTATGATTGGCTTCCCACCTGCTGCCAGGTCCTTGTTCCAACCATCAGCTGCTTAGAAAAGAGAGATTCTTTGCTTCAGATTTGAGCTGCATGAGAACAACTCATGGAAAGGTATTGCAGCGTCTCTTACTCCTCCTCCCTTCCCCGGAGATGAGTCCAGGGGGTCCTGCCTTTCCACCGAGGGTTGTCAGAGGAGTCCTGCCCCTCCTGCAATCCCTTCTTCCCGACGTCACCTCAGAAATGGCTGCTTTGCTTACGATTTTAAGAGGGGTTTCTTCTTCATCTTAGTAATTAATTCTTCTTCACCCTTAGTAATTAATTTTCCTGTTGCCTGGACAGCCAGGATCCACTCCCCAGTGCCCTCCTCTCCCGGTGGGGGTGGTCGGCAGGCAACCGTCACAGTTCAGACTCGGGGGTGCTGGCCAGGAGGTACCCGCTCCCGTACCGTCCGTTGGGAGCACTGCTCATCTCCATGGGGGAGTTGCTCCCGGGGCCCAGGTAGGAGCGGTGCGTGGGCATGGGGGACGGCGTCTCGCTGGGCACTTTGCTCAGGATGAAGCGGGTCTCGTCGTTGTCTTCCAAGTTGGAGATGTCCTTCATCATCCGACCCTTCTTGTAGGTGACGGACAGGGCGTTGGAGCCGTCCGACACGAGGTGGAACTGCCGGAGGATGAAGACCAGAGGCAGAGGGAGGGATGCCAGGATGATCAGGGAGATGAGGATCGCCATGGCCCAGGTTGGGTAGAACAGGAACTTTTCAGCAGCCTGGAAGAGACAGATATGACCATCACAGGGCTGTTGCAGCAGTGGTGATGCCCGCCAGGTACGATCTCACAGCTCCTGCTGCCTCCTGCCAGACTCGGGACACCACAGGAAGGTGGGCTCAGGTCGAGAGAAAGGATCCTCACATGGAATGCCGTGGGAGCCAAGCACAAACTTCAGCCCACGGGCAGAGCTGGCTGGAGATCCCTGGGCAGCATGAACAAACGTGACTGCTGCCAGGGGATGAGCAGGGCAGGAGTGTCACCCAGCAGGAGAGGGAGGAGGAATGAGCAGAGCTGGGATGAGCAGAGTGCTCTGGGCCGCTCCTGCTCAGCTGGGGCACGGGTGGGGCAGGGCAGGGAGCTGTGCTCACCTCCTCCTTGATCCACGCGCTGTATCCTGGGGGGCTGACCCCCAGCTGGATGATGCTGGCAGTCATGAGCACGGCCATGCAGATGGGAGACACGTACTTCCAGGTGTAGTAGTAGAACTGGTAGGGCCGGAAACCCAGCATTTCCGTCAGCTCCTGCATGAACCTGCCGAGGAGAGACATGAAATCGTGGTATCCCCCACCTTCAAGTGAGAAACAACCTCCCAGGAGCCCCGTTGATGCTCAAGGTAGAGCCCGAAGAAGAGCCTAGCCGACCATCTCAGCATCCCTCAAGCCTGAAGAACTTTTGGAAAACTCCTCAGGACAAGATCATCTGAGTGTTATCCAGAGCTGCCTTTGCTCTGGACAACTTCTGAACAAGAAGCACAGTGGGGAACAGCCTCCCCTTCCAGAAGGACCTGGAAACCTCAGAAAAAAAAGGGCCATCACAAGTAACTGAGCATCACAACCAACAGGAGACACCCACGAGAAGGACCCACCCCTGGGGCTGCATTACACCAGGGCAGGGCAGGAGGATCAAAGTGAACCCAACTCCTGCCTCTCTAACTGCCCTTGGAGCATTTTCTCATGGAGAAAAAGCCATATGGAAAAGAGCTGGAAGGAGGGCTTTTAGTCAGGAGCTACAGCACGGTTGTCCCTTTTGCTGTAGGAATTCCTTACTTCTTGGTGCCGTAAATCCAGGCCACAGCGATGTTCTCCAGGATGACCACGACGGTGAGCGGCAGCGTGGCTGAGTAATCGTCAAACATGGTGACAAAGTAATTCCCAGAACGCTGCACAAAGATCAGCCCCACTACGAAGGCGAAGATGCAGCAACCGACTGTGGGGAGCAAACGGGCCTGGTCAGCAGAGCCCCCGAGGGAACACCAAGACCTCCACAAGGTCCATTCCCGCATGGGCATGGCCCAGTTCACCCCTCCACTATGTCCACTCTTCGGGAGTGGCTCCTCAAGGCAATGGGGATCCCCCCACCCTCCCCAAGGAGGTTGCAGGAGAAGAGACCTCACCTGTGAACACTTCCTTCCGCACCTTGAAGGTGTCGATGATGGGCGTGGTGATGCCTGACATGGTCCCGATCATGCTGCCCAAGCCCAGGTTGATCAGCATCAAGAAGAACATGACGGACCAGAAGGGCGAGGCTGGGAAGTGGGTCATGGCTTCCGTGAAGGCAATGAAGGCCAGACCAGTCCCTTGCACCGACTGTTGAGGTGGGGAGAGGACCGAAAGATGAGAAGAAACTTGTCAGGCACACAGGCTTCAAGCCCCTGATGTCTCAGGTCTCCCTCACCAAACCTTCTTCAAGGAAAGAAAATCCCAGCCTGGAACTGGAGGTGAACTGGTGATGACCCTGCTAGGAACAGAGCTTCTCCCACCCCAGGAGGACCCCTGTGTGCTGGGTAAAACCACATGGACTTGTATTCCTCACCCCTGGAAGGTCTCTAAAAGTTCTTTTTCCAGATCCATGTGCCCAGGATCGACACAGGGAGAGGCAGTGGGGTGGGTGACCCGCTGGCCCTAGCAGGAGTGCCCCCAGGTACCTTGTTGAGTTCATCCTCCAACAGGCAGGCGTCCAGGCCCAGCTCTTTGAAGTGCCCCTCCTTCACCGTCATGATCACCCTGTACATCTCGTTGTAGTCCTTGGCAGTGAGGTGGGAGAAGTTCACGTGGGGTGGGATGAGGTCGTGGCTCAGCACATTGGTGTTCAGGTAGCCCAAGATTTTCTCAGCATTCCTAAGGGAGAGCAGAAGCTCTCAGGTGATGCAGGGCACCCGAGACACATTGGATTCACGCTCAAGCTGCAGATTGAGAGCCCATTTTGGGGCTGGATTTTAGGTTGGAGGAGCTGAATGTCCAACTCCCTCAGCTACTGTGGCACATCTCTGGAAATCCAGATCGTGACCATCAGGAACCTGGGTCCACCAAACCCCAGGATCATCCAGCTCCAGAGCACTTCTGTGCCTCCAGACCCACAACTGGCAGCAGCAAAGGCCTGCCCATCCCAAACCAATCTTAAGAGAAAAAGCAAATCTTACTCCACCACGCATTTCTCGTTCATGATGTTGGCCTTGAAGCCCAGCACGGCAAACACAACCAGGGTGGCCAGCACAGACGTGAAGAAGTTGATGAAGGAGACAAGGGTGGCATCGAAGTGGCAGTTGTTGTCCTGCTTGTTGTAGCTGGAGAAGGCAATGACCCCCCCAAAACCCAGGCCCAAGGCGAAGAAAACCTGTGTGGCTGCTTCGCGCCACACCTGGGGGTCCAGCATCTTGTCCAGCTTAGAAGGAAGACAGAAGAAGAAGTCAGGTGGCCTGGTGGCCCCACAGCCCATCCCAGAGCTGCATTAAAAGGGCTGAGTTGGGTTTGGAGTGGCTTTGGTGGGGTGGTGGAAGGAAATGATCTCTAAGGCCCCTTCCAAGCCAAACCATTCCGTGACTCCACGATCTGCCACGGTCAGGCCTGGCTTTACCCAGCACTCACAGCTCCTTCTCCTCCCTCACACAGAGGGGGAAACTGAGGCGTGGAGAGGTCAGGACGAGGTCTGACCTGACCACGTCTCTGTCTGCTCCACCTGCCCCAGAGGCCTAACTGGGGGTTCCATCTCTGCCTGTACAGCTTCCCAGCCCGTGTCCCCCCAGCCCGTGTGCCTCTGCATGCCCAGCGATGATTCTTCATCCTCCCCTGGGCCTCTCCTGCTTCCAGAGCACCTGGAGCATTGAAATCAGACATCCTGACACCCCCTGCCGCTGGGGGGCTGCTGTAACTCCCGATCCCCACCAGCCACATTCCCCCTCTCCCCAGAGCTGCAGCCCGGAGGCCTCCCAGCATCATTCATCAAGGGGCCATAATTAATGTCTTCTAACAGCCTCACCGGCTGAGCTGATTCATCTACATCTCTGCTTAATTAATTTATTAGCTGGTTAATTAATAAATGCGTACCACCAGCAGAGGTTTTGCTGACAGCCAGCATCTCTGCAATAAATCTTTATATTTATGTATTCCCTTGGGCGCCTCTGTGCCCCCCACCCTGCCATCTGGGGGGCTGAGGACGGTGAGTTTGTCAGGCTGGGGGCCATCCCAGCCACACCCTGAATTTTGGGAGCCACTCCACATCCTGATGATCTATCAGGATCCCCAAGTTTGGGGCAGGTATTTTTGGGGTGGGGAGGATAATAAGGGGAATAATAAGAGAATAAAGGAAAACAGGGCATTAGCAGCCAGGAGGGGAACCTGCTTGGAGTCTGCTGGGCTTGGAGCTCTCACCTTGGGTGTGAACATGTGCATGATCCCATCCACTGCCCCCCGCAGCAGAAGCCCCCGCACCAGGAAGCAAACGAGCACCAGGTATGGGAAGAGGGAGCTGAAGTACATCACCTGGAGCAGGAGGGATGAACAGAGCACAGCCTCAATTCCTGCCCCCAGGCCCAGCCACCCTCCCATCCGACCTACGGGCAGCTCACAGGGAGAAGGGAGCATTTCCCTCCCCGGGGATGAACTGTGGGACCCCGGGAGCAGGATGGCTGCAGCATGGCCAGGCAGAAAGGGACCTGGGGTGCCGACTGACAGCAGACTGCACATGAGCCAGCAGTGGCCAAGGAGGCCAGGGGCTCCTGGCCTGGATCAGGAGCGGTGTGGCCAGCAGCACGGCTCACCTCGAGTGCTGTGCCCAGTTCTGGATCCCCCATTTTAGGAAAGGTGTTGAGGTGCTGGGGTGTGCTCAGGGAAGGGCAACAAGGCTGGGGAAGGGTCTGGAGCACAAGTCCTGTGAGGAGCAGCTGGGGTTGTTTATTCTGGAGAAGAGGAGGCTCGGGGGAGACCTCCTCACTCTCTGCAAGCCCCTGACAGGAGGGGGCAGCCAGGTGGGGTTGGGCTGTGCTCCCAGCAACAGGACAAGGGGATTATGCTGGACATTAGGAAGAATTTCTTCACAGACTGAGTGACTGGGCATTGGAACGGGCTGCCCAGGGAGGTGATGGGGTCACTGTCCCTGGAGGTGCTCAAGGGAAGCCTGGATGTGGCGCTCAGTGCCGTGCTCAGGGTGACAGGGTGCTGTTAGGTCACAGGTTGGACTTGATGACCTCAAAGGCCTTTTCCAACCTGATTCTGTGATTCTGTGGAGTGCTGGAGCTCGGGGGGATTCTCCGTGCTGCTGTGGCTGAGGCCTGGCTGCACGTGTCAGTTGAACTAAACCTCTTCCCTACATCTCTTTTGATCTTCCTCTGGATCCCTCCCAGCTGTGGAGCAGGTATGAACCCCTCAAGGAGCACAGCATTCCACTGCTACCCCAGAGCAGGCCAGGAGAGTTCCTACTTCCAGGACGGAGCCCAGCCAGGCTCAGGTGGCCACCAACACCCACCTTCCCTGAGGACTGGATGCCTTTGATCATGGCCAAGCCAACCAGGCTCCAGGCCACCAGCAGACACAGGGTCATCTTCCAGTTGAGCCCGCCGCTCTCAGAGATGGAGTTGGAGATGTCCAGGGTCTCCCGGTACCAGAAGTAGGTGGTGGCTGAGCTCCTCTCACATTCGGTCTCCACAACTGCAACAGAGCAGAGGCAGGAGAGCATGAGGGGGAGAGAGATCCACTGTACCCTGCGCTGATCAAATGTCAAAGGCCCACTGGAGCCAGCCAGGGAAGGGAGGCACCTCCGGAAAATGAGGGGCAGAAATTAATGGGCTCATTTTTGGCAGGGAAGAGATGGGACATAAAACCACTGCCAGGTGAAAATGAGATGTTAAATATAGGGAGAGACATTTTCACTTGCTGTAAAACCTCTCAGAGAGTCTCAAGTTGATGCTCAGATGTTATTAAACAGCATTAGCTCCATCTGTGTCTCAGTCAGGCAGAGGAGCAGCCCCTGCCTGACTCTCTCTGCCTCCCTCCGTGGTCCTAGGTCACATCCTGGCCTCAAGCACTGAGGCAGCCTGAAAATCCCATCGTGGGGACTCTGGATTCCCAAACTGGCATCAAATCCCATCAGTGGAGAGAGAGAGAGCACCAGAGACACTCCTCCAGCCCAAGGGAAAGCTCTCCACAAGGTCAGAGCAACTGGGCCAGAGAGCATCCAGTGCCCCAGGAGACTTCCTGTGGCCCCACCTTCTGTCGGGGGTGATGGTGTGTCCCACAGTGTCCCACAGTGTCCCACAGTGTCCCTCAGCCCCCTGGCCTGGGAAATGCTCCCTCCCAGCCAAGCTGGCCCGTTCCTCACCGGCCAGCGAGCCGTTCTTCACGATGGGGCACTCGCTCCAGGGCAGGGGGTACTGGAAGGACTTGAAGAAGTAGAAGATGCTCCAGCCGATGATGACATTGTAATAGAGACCAACAAAAAAGCAGACCTGTGGGGAAGGAAGGAGGAGGACATGGCATCAAACACGGGGCAGTGACGCTGTCCCCAGGGCACCCCTGGCTGCGCAGGGAGCAGAGGGAAAGCTGCTGGGGTGGGCTCATTGCCAAACCATGAGAGAGAATTTGCCATGAGTGGCTAAAACACCTCCCCATGGGGCTTCTCCATGAGCCCCTTCCCACACAGCCCGGGGAGGGGCTGGGGCACTCACGAGGCAGCTGGCGTAGCCGATGCCTCCCAGGCGGGGACAGATGTAATTCCAGACACCAATGCTGCCCCGGCGGATCCTCTGCCCCACTGCCAGCTCCAGGAAGAACAGGGGCAGCCCAATGATGATCAGCAGGACCAGGTATGGGACCAGGTAGGCACCTGGAAGGGGAGAGAAAGGTCATTCTAGATTTCCCTGCTCCAGTGCAGCCAAGGACAGATGGACGCGGGTGGGGCAAGCAGGGCAGAGCTGGGACAGGCTCTGCCTGATCTGTCAGTTCATTGGCAAACAGCCTCAAGTTTTACCAGGGGAGGCTTAGATTGGATATTAGAACAAATTTCTTCATGGTAAGCATGGTCAGGCACTGGCACAGGCTGTCCAGGGCAGAAGGGGAATCCCCATCCCTATAAGGGTTTCAAAACTGTGTGGGTGTGCCTGCCACTCGGGGACGTGGGCTAGTGGTGGCCTTGTACTGGGTTAAATGGTTGGGCTCCATCATTTTAGAGGGCTTTTCCGAGCTAAATGTTTCCATGGTTTTGTGATCCAGGAATGCAGATCAGAGCTCGGCCAGAAGAGAAGCTGTGGAGAGGAGCAAACACGTGCGTGGAAGGAAAGTGTGCGGCATCCCCTGCCAGCATGGACCGTGTGGGATAGACCCCAAGGCGGCCCTGAATCCACACAGATTAATCTCCATGTGCAAGGAGCCCCCTCCCAAAGGTGAGCCCAGGGGACACGGCCACGTCCCCAGACACACGGGACACAGGGCACGGCCTGTCCCAGCACACGCCCCGGGCCAGCCCACATTGCCAGCAGCAGCATCCCCAGGCCATGTGCCACCCTGCACGGTCTGAGGAGTGGAAACAGCTCAGATTAAGAACTCAGTTAATGTCTGTCTGAGCGCTGAGGCTGGAGAGGAGTCGGTGTCTCCCGAAGCAGAACTGATGACCGTAAAGGATGCGATGACTCACGCTGCAGCGCCCGGCTGAGGAATGACTCCAGCTCCTGCCAGGAGCTGAGGAACGGGCTCAGGAGAATGTGCCTGGCTCCTGCAGGGGAGCAGACGGTCCAATGACAACCAAATTTCCCGCCTGGATTGACACCCCGGTGGCAGCCACCACTCCCGGCCCCCAGGCAGGACTTGGGGCAGGGGGTGCTGCTCCAAGCAGGGACTCTGCCGAGCAGATCAGCCCTGGCACGGCCGGGGATGGTGTGCCAAAAATGCAGATAGGGAGAGAAACTGAGCTGCAGCAGCCCAGGGTGATGGGGAGGGTAAAAGGAGAGGCAGAGAGCAGAGCTGGAGCTCAGGGAAATTCGGGAAAGGCCACGAGCATCTCATCTCTGCAACGCTCTCCTGGGTGTCTCAACCTTCAGAAGGTGGACATGAGACAGATGGACAGATTCAGATGCAGATTTGTCCAGCACTGGAGATTTTCGTCCTGTGATGGCTGGAGAGGAACGAGCAGCTCCCGCCTGTGCAGCGCCAGGGCAGCCCCTGCTGGCTCGCAGCACTCCGGGAATTTGGGAATTTGGCTCCAGCCCATCCTGCTCCCGGCACGCAGCCGCTCTCCCCCGCAGACACCTGCTCGGGGAGCAGGAGAGAAAGCAGCCGCCGCTGTCACATCCTGGAGCTGCTCAGAGCCACCAGGAAGGGTCCGTGCATCCCTCCCAAACCCCTCATCCCCGGGCCGGCAGCAGCCTCACGGCCTGCTGGGAATCCCAGCCGAGAGCATCAGGCATGGCAGGAGGAAAAGGCAGAGAATCGCTGTCTGCCCCACGGGACAGACAGGTGATGCCACCTGGGTGGAAGAAAAACCACTGCAAAGCCCAGCAATCTGCTGCTCAGTGCCCAGCTCCGTGCCTCAGTTTCCCCATCCATGGAATAGTGGCAATGGTTGGGACAGCTTGGAAAACCTTTTGGTTTAAGCCCTGCTGCAGAAAGATGTTCTGTGGCAGCAGGGAGCTCCTGAAAGCAGCTGCCTCTCCCAGTGGCCCTGGACCCCACCACAGGACGGGTCAGACCCATTGTTCATCTCCTCTGCTGCAGCAGTGTCAGGGCTGTGCTGCCCCAGCTCCCGTCCGGTCCTGTGTCCAAAAGCGTTTACTCAATGCTCCCCACATACAGACAGCAGGTTCAGCCCTGGATTGGAGGAATACACCGCGTGGAATCCCAGCCTGGGAACGCAGGTTGCACCTCCTCTCGCCCAGCACCTGCACAGCTGAGGCCAAAGCCCTTCAGATACCCAGGACAGCAGAGGATTTTTCATTAATTGCACTAATTATGGTTGATTAGGGATTGCTGTGGCCGTGGGGAAACTGAGGCCCAGCTGGGTTAATCCTTGTAGAGAAGAATGCTGGCTCTCCAACCACTGGGCCTGAGCTGGTTCTAAATCTCATTTAATGGGGAAACTCTCATGGCAACCAGAGGCCAGCTGTGGGCAGCTGTGGAATGAGCAGCTCATCAAACTCTCCCAGCCCTGAATTTGGGGCAAACACCCCGTGCAGAGCTGTGCTGTGCCAAAACTGAGCCGGGCTGGAGCCAAACCAGGGCACTGGGAGCTGCTGGGGTGCAGGAGCCAGGCACAGGGAGCTCCATCAGGGAAGGGAGGTGGAGAGGGAAGAGAAAGGGGTGTGAGCAGCCCCAGGAGGGGAGTGCTGACTGCACAGGTCTCTCTTTGGCAGAATGACTCATCCTGACGGTGACACCGGAGATGTTTTAATTATTGAGAGCGCTGCAGGTTCGGCAGCTGCAGGGTTGGGGCCACAACAAAGGATGCAGCCCTGGGAACACAGAGAGCTCAGGGGGAGGGGGGCACTGGGCTGGTCCTGGCTCCCTCCAGCATGGCTGGGTTTGGATTAATGATGAGAAAACCACTCTCTCATCAGTGTCACCAAGGGTGGTAGGGCTCAGCACAGCTGGGAGAGGCCTAGCCCTCTGGGCTGCACCTGGAAACCCAAGGAGGAGGCGTGGGGTGGGAGGAGAGAATGGGCAGGCTGGAAGGAGGAGTTAGGAATGGGATGGAACCATAAAATGTGGTGTCAAGGTCCCAGGGAAATGGAGGGACTCTCTCTTTCCTTTTTAGCCCTATTTTCCAAATTGCCCCAACAGGAGTCAGAAACCCTGGCTCCCAACCTGGGATTCACCATGACTTTGGACCGGGACAGAGGACAACCTTTAGGAAGAGGCCATCCTGGAGATGTCCACATCTCAGCACAGCTTCTGGCAGCCCTTTCTCCCTTCAGAGCCCAAACAACACACTTGAGTGTTGCTAAATAATAATAACAACCCATTTTAGAGCCCAAACTACCCCTGCCCTCTCCCGGGGTCCACACCCCAACATGCAGCAAGGCGGGATTGGGTCACACCCCCTTCTCCAAGGGCTGATCCCATCGCTGCCCCATCTCTCACCTCCTCCATTCTTCTGGCAGAGGTAGGGGAAGCGCCAGACGTTGCCCAGCCCCACGGAGTAGCCGATCTGCGCCAGGATGTACTGCAGCTTGCTGTTCCACGCCGGCCGGTTCTCCGCGTCCAGGTCCTCGTCTCCCTCCTTCTGCTTGTCCCAGGTCTCCCCCGTCACGTTAAGGACGCTGCGTTTGTAGTCCACGGGCTCCTGGTGGGCCAGCAGGTCGGCCACCGACTCGGTGACATGCTCGCTGCTGTGCTCCCGCTGCGTCACCTTGCTGTTCTTCGGCATCGGGGCGGCTCCGGGCGGCCCCGGGGGCGAGGGAAGAGGATGAAGGTCCCGGGGGAAACAGCGCCGTGTGTGAGCTACAGCTCGGGCCTCACCTCCTCTTCATCAGCAGGACCTGGGAGGAGAAAGGGTCAGCTGGGGCCAGTTGGTTTTGGCTCATCCCCAGGTGAGCTGGTGGGACCGGCAGCACCAGGCGAGGAGGGTCCATCCCCCCACGCCTTGGGGACCTTCATGTGAACCTGGAGGGTGTCCTGCTCTAGGAACGATGGACCAGGAGCAATGTTCTGGTTCTGGTAGTGAATTAAAGAATGCCAGGAAGGTTTAGGTGGGAAGGGACCTTACAGCTCATCCAACCCCACCCCTGCCATGGGCAGGGACAGCTTCCATAGCCCAGGCTGCTCCAAGCCCCATCTAACCTGACCTTGGACACTTCCAGGGATCCAGGGACAGCCACAGCTGCTCCTCCTGTGTCCCAGAGAGAGGAATTTCCCTGAGCTCCAGGGGACTCTGACAGGTGATGGAGCCAGTCACATTGCTGTGACACCTCTTCTCCCCTCCAGCACCTCTGGCCCAGCAGCTGAACCTCACAAGGCCTGACACCAAATCCAGCCCTGGCCGAGGCTCTGTCCTCCCTGTCCTGCTCCTTCCCCTCCTGACCATCAGCACAGCCCAGGCTTCGCTCCACGACAGCTTGGAAGCACTCGAGGGACAGTGACAAATGCCCAGGCTATCTCTGCATCCCAGGAAGTTATCAGGAGTGACTTAAAAGCCTTGGAGCCTGACGCTAAATCTCCCCAGGCAGCTTTACAGTAGATAACAGCTGCAAAAACAGCAGCAACCAAGGCAAAGCCATCAACCCTGGCCCCTTCACTTTCCCAGCCTTGGGTCAGGAGCAGCGATCCTGCACAGAAGCACCTCAGGACATGCCCAGAACCCAGCTCAGCCCAGCAGATTTTTCCCCTGCCTCAAAAATCTTGGGGACCTGATAGAAATCTGGTCCACTGGGCTGGGGATCCCCAAAGTGGGAAAGCACCGTGTCCCTCCTGTCCATCCTGGGAGAGCTGGGCTCAGGTCAGCTCCCACCCTAGGTTGGACCATGGTGCTACAACAGCCAGGAAGAAAACACAGAGCTCCTGTAATAAATCCCTCAGCTTGGAAGAGTGACCCTCCTGCAGAGCTCCACTTCCTTCTCTCCTGCCCTCTCCATCTCTGCACTCAGGGGACACCTGGCTGTGGCAGGGCTGTGGTGCTGTGCTCAACCCCTGACCCACCCCGGCTGGGCAGCAGTGACACCTCCTCCCACCCTGGGGGCTTTTCCAGAGCCATTCCCAACTCTTCTTTCCTTTTGGACATTTTTAATCCAAGTCAGCCCGCAATCCTGACCCTTTCAGGGCAGTGGGCTCAGCCCAGGCAGCAAAACCCATCCCCATCCCAAACACGGGGTGCCAGCCCAGGAGCAAAGCACCGGGAGCAGGAAACCTCCCCCTCAGCCACCCTCACCTTGGTGTTTTCTCACCCCTGACGGAAGTTCCCCCTTTGCCAGACCCTGTTCCCGTAAGAAAAAAATCTATTTTCAACTGTCGGCTGCATCCGTTACCAGGCAACCATCTCAGCTCCACATCTTTCCTGGATCCAGCTCTTCCAGAGAAGCCGGTTGAGGTTTATTTTTTTTTTTTTTTTTCAAGCCTAGGCCAGCAATGTTTAATTTCCTAACGAGGGCTCATTCACTCAAACCGCTCACCGCTCAATCGTGGCAATTACCGGCACGTGGCTGCCCGGGGCTGGAGCATCCTCGGCCGGGATGGGCACAGAGCAGGGAATGGAGGATGGGCCCAGAGCAGGGAATGGCCTCACCCGGCAGCAGGATGGGCACAGAGCAGGGAATGGCCTCACCTGGCAGCAGGATGGGCCCAGAGCAGGGAATGGCCTCACCCGGCAGCAGGATGGGCACAGAGCAGGGAATGGAGGATGGGCCCAGAGCAGGGAATGGCCTCATCCAGCAGCAGGATGGGCACAGAGCAGGGAATGGAGGATGGGCCCAGAGCAGGGAATGGCCTCACCCGGCAGCAGGATGGGCACAGAGCAGGGAATGGCCTCATCCAGCAGCAGGATCACCATCAGGCTGGGGTCAGGCTCGGCATGGATTTGTGCAGACCTGGGTGAATCACCCATGGGTTGTTCGCTGCTCCCTGTCTGCTCAGCAGCTCCCTCAGAGCCTGACTCAGAGCACCAGGGGGACTCGGCTTTGGGGCTGAAGTAGCCCTTAGGATTAGGCAGAGAGCCAAGGGGATCCAGGATGTACTGGCCAAGCCCCCAGAGCTCCGTGGCCCCTGGTGAGGGCACCCAAACAGCTCTCCTGGGACACCCCAACCCCTCGGAGGTGCCCAGCTCCGGGGCAGGTGGTGTTGAGCCGGGCCAGACCCCACAACATCCCTCTGGGTCTCAGCCTCTCCTCAGTTTAGGTCCCCTCTGAGTTGTTCTGAGGCACCAGGACACAGGCCCTGGAGGAACAGGGTCCTTCTAGCACCTACAAAGCCCCTGAAGAGCTCTCAGAGCAGTGGAGGACACTCCAGACAGCAACATTCCCAAAGGATTTGGGGAACCAGCAGGGCTGCTCGGCTGCTTTAATGGCACGGGGACGTTGTCACGAGGGTGAAGGACAGAGCTACACATCTTCCTGCCCATGGGAGATGTGCCCAAACTAAACTAGAGGGGGAAACCGTAGCAGAGCTCCAAATCCTGCTCCTGGAATGTCTCTGGCACTGTGTCCCCATGGCTGGTTTGGGGAGCTCCTGCCGCTGGCTCAGCCTGGGCATGGTGGTGCTGCCTGGCAGAGATCCAGGCCTGGAGGAGAGAGGCTCGTTCCCAGCAGCGATGCCACGAGCGCACGCAGCCCTCGCCATCCCCATCCCTGCCGGAACTGGGAGAGGAGCCCAGCCAGAACCTGCACGGAGCCACCAGCCCACACAGCCCAGGAACAGGATCCAGGCACAGCCAGGTCAGCAGCGCCCGCTCTTGCTATTCGTGTCCCCAGCCCTTTGCATCGGCCCAGGGGCTGCACCCGCAAATGAAAAAGCGCAGTCCAAATCCATCTGAGAAAGGTATTTCCGTGCGTTTCTTTGGTTGAAAAGGGAATTTAATCAAAAATTCATCTGCCAAAAATAACAACCACCCTTGTGAGAAAGACAAGGCAGATCAGCTGACAACCAGGAGCTTTCCGGGCTGGAGAGAGATAGAAAACCCTTGTCACTGACAGATGGAGATTCAGCTTGTTTACTTAGTCCCCATGACCTTAATTTTCTTAAATGTGCATTTTTTCCTCTCTCTTTAGAAGACAGATTAGGGTCTTTCAGAGCCCATGGCTTGCAAGAACCTCCCTCATGCTGCCAGACCAGGGCTGTCTTTGCACCCACAGCTTTGCCCAGGTAAAGCCAGTGCTGGTGCCACCCACCTGGAGAGGGAATGCGGCTTTTCCCACAGCAGAACCCAGGAAAGGACTGGTTTGTGCTGTGGTCAGTGCTGGTGCCTCTGAGCAGGCGTTTCGAGGGGAGACATTGGGGAGAACTCCCCTCGTCCTGCTCCATGTCCCTGGGTATGTCCTTGAACAGGATTCCCACTTCCCTGATCCCAGTGGGTACCTTCGTATTTAGCTCCTCAGAAAGCAGCCAGCATTCCGTGAGCCCAGGCCAGCCCCCTGGGCTGATCAGGGCTCCTGCTTGCACAGAGTGACAGTCCCCAGCCATGTCCAGGTGACACAGGGTGGCCCCAAGCACCGTGTCCCTTTGCAGTGGCCTGGGAAGCGTCACAGCAGTGCATCCAAGGCACGTGGAGCTGGCTTGCCATGGGACAAACTGGGTCCAGCCCTCCAGGGAAAGGGCAGGGATGGAGGAGCTCCTGCCTTGTTACACCCAGGGGGTTTAATCCCTGCCCAGAGGCTCCCATCGATCCCAAAAGCACCCACTGGGGCAAAGCTGCTGTTCGGGATGTTCCCCCACGTCCCCCAGGCCTGCCAGCAGCATCACGAAGGGGTCAGGGGAGGAGGGAGGCTCTGAGCCACGTGTCCTGCCTCAGCCCATCCTTGCTTTCTTGGGAAGGCAGCTGGGGAGCAATAAACAGGCTGGAAATGTGTCAGCAAAGCTTTCAGCTGGGCCTGGGAGCGCAGGGGAAGGCAGGGAGGAGATGGGGATTTACAGCAGAACCCAAGCAGAGCAGCCACCGGCAGCGAACGTGCTCTGGGTCCAAAAGATGGGGTGCTGGGGAAATTCTCCTCTCCTGTGTCCAAATTCTACATTTATCCCTTGTTTGGGTCCAGAAAGGAGAAACTGAGGCAGGAAAAGTCACAAGATGAGATTGGGTGAATTAAAAATTAGCATTTCAACCCCTGGGGCATCTCTGCTGGTCCCTCCCTGCCCCATCATTACCATTTCTCCCCCTTCAGCCTCCACACAAATCCCCCACAGCTCCTAAAGGAGAGGGGAAAGACGTTCCTGGTGAAGCATCCAGCTCACCCCATCAAGGTCACCGAGCAGGGAAAGGAGGGAGGAGTGGGGACGGAGCAGCTGAGGGATTTCATGAGGTGGAAATCTACTCTCAGCTTCCAGCCTGGAGAGCTGAGCATCAATTTGCAGCTCCTCATCCTGCCTGACACGCACAGAGCCGGGGGAATCTTGCACCCAGGCCCAGGCTGCTCAGTGCAGATGGGGAGAGTGAAAGCGGGAGGAGAAGGGACAGATCCAAGGTCAGCAGGGAGCAGCGAGCCCGGGAAGCACCACGGATCCCTCTCATCATCCCTCCGTGCTGCACAGCCAAGAGCCAAGGGAAGGAGACCCGGATGCACATCCCACTTTGAGCCCAAGTCGTGAGAAACCCAGCTCCAGGCCCCTTCCTGAGGTCAGGAGAGCCTCTGTGGTGGGATGGGGATTGCCCTGGCAGAGCTGCTCCTTTGGGAAGCATCCCGCTCTTCCAAGCCAAGGAAACCAAGGGCAGGACCCTCCCAGCAGCATCCAAACTTCACTTCAAAGCCCCAAGAAGAGATTTTTGCCCAAGGCAGAGTTTCTGCAGCTCTGACCACTGCGGCCCAGCTCCGAGGAGCTTCCCACAGCCTCCACACCACAAACCTCCCTCTTCCACCAGCCAAGGCTGGCCCAAGACAGCTCCATCTTAAATCTGCTCCATGCTGGAGTTTGTTCATCTCTGCCCGGCCTCCGACTCGACAGGGAAGGGTTTTACCATCTGGGCTCATCAGGGCTGCTCCCATTCTCCCCTCGTTAAAACGAGCTCTGCTAATTACACCCAGCTCCCACCCCGGAGCCTGCGGAGAGGACCCGGGGCGGCTCAGTGCCACCAGGGCTGTCCCCTCCTCACACCCACCCCCGGGGACGCTCCACCTTCCGATGGGGTCGGTGTGAGAAGGTGAGAGAGCCCGGCCACACCTGCGAGGAGCCTCCCAGGAGCGAGGCAGGCTGAAAGCGGCCGGCATCTCCCCCGGAGGGGCTGGAGCCGCTCCTCGTCCTTCCCGTGCGAAGCCCGTCCCGCTTTAGCATCGTGACACAGAGGAGCGCTGATGAATCAGAGCTGCCCCCGCTTCTGTCTTACACCCACCCCGGTGGCGTTCTCCAGATGTTATAAATAACCCCAATTCCTCTAAGGGAGGCAGAGCTGGGGCTGCTCCTCGCCGGGGGTGCCTGCTCTGCCCAGCCCGGGTGGGGCCTGGCCCAGCCCAGGGGGACACGGCGGTGGCATCGCAGGGACTCCTGTCCCCTGGGGGTGCCAAGAACGCTCTGAGGGGCCAAAGCCCTGGCGCTCGGGTTTGTCACGAAGCGTATGAGCCGTTGATTCATCGGCGCTCGGCTCCTTTCACGTCTCCTTTGGTGGCGTGAAAACACACGGAGCTGCAATAACGTGACACCAGAGCACAGCCAACCATCATATGATTCCTTCAGGGCCCAGTTTGAT
The DNA here is from genome assembly GCA_013396955.1 of Regulus satrapa. Lineage (NCBI taxonomy): Eukaryota > Metazoa > Chordata > Aves > Passeriformes > Regulidae > Regulus > Regulus satrapa. The sequence goes on from VWZN01009506.1 coordinate 23,574, forward strand.
TCACCAGCTGATCGCTTTCCACTTAGATCTGTCCGTGATCCACTGTAACTCACCCACTCCAGCCAAAGGTTACTGAACCCCAAACCAGCCCAGATTCACCCAAAAAAAAGCAACAAACGGGCAGCACCCAAACCCTGTGGTAAGTGCTGCTTTTCCCTGATGCAATTCATGGAGCTGCTGCTACGTTTGTAAACAAACCAGTCCAAACCCAGCCCGGGACGAGGTGAAAGCGGGGCCTCTCCCCCCAAGGCCGTGGTTTCACCTGGACGTGTGCAGGTCAGCGTCTGATTTGGGGAAAATTTGATCCTCACGACCCCGGCTCTGGTATAACTCCAGATTCCCCGCTCTCTGCAAGTAGCAGTGAAGTCACTCCAGATTTAATCTCAACCCTTTTATTCCTACTGATTTTAGCAGGGCCATCTCCAGCCCATCTCAGTGGACAGCTCAGACCCACATTTTATTTCCCTTGGAGCAGTCACACTCCCAGCCAGGTTCCTTGACCTAGTCCTGACACCTCTGGAGAAATATTCACAAGGAACTCTCTGCCCTGCCGAGAATAGCTCAGCTGCCGCGGTGCTCCAGGTTTTTTTCCTACCAAGACCAGAAATAGTTACATCAGCTCCTGATGGATTCAAACCTCAGGTGCTTCAGACACAAGGCGTGATCTGGGAAGCAGGATTTCACCTTCTGGGTCCTCTACAAAGAGCTGGGACCAAATTTCCCATCTGGTTTGAGCCCCCCATTCCCGGGGTGATGGAAATTTGGACCTGGCCAAGAGGCCAGCCCCAAACCCACACCTTTGGGTGTCTCCAGGGGTGCAATACATGCACAGAGGGGGCCAAGGGCTCCCCACACCCAGCACTGGGAATTTCACAAAACCAGGACCTCAAGCCCCATTTTCTACCTCGAACCCAGCCATCCCCACTCAGGGAGCAGCATAAAAATAAAAGAAGGGGCAAAGCCCCCCCCCCACCATCACCACCACCACTCCAGAGGCCAGGACTGAAATATTCATTGCAGCCGAGTGCTTTCTCCTCTCCCAATGTTACTGTCAAGGTCAACCTGGAGGCTGCATTCCCACCCATCCTCAAACGGGATGAGCCCCCCGCCAGCACGAGCGGGGCAGGAGCCCAGTGCCACCCCCGGCGGTGACCCCCCAGCCCCTGGAGTGGCTCGAGCCCTCTGCTGTCTCTAAATGTCCCCCCCCAGCCCTGGATGCCACCACGCCAGGGCCACGCCTGATGCCTCCAGGCTGGGCTGTCCCCTCCATTAACCTCGCCCTGGTCCCGAGCATCTTCCCCCTCGCACGACCCCGGTGGGGAGGGGGCACCCAGAGCCAGGGGCGAGCGGGGGAGAC